>PVJX010004652.1:0-92588 GCA_004027295.1 Dolichotis patagonum
TATTCTCCCAGCACCCCGAGTCAACCTCACAGTGCAGGTTCTGATGCACAAGGGTCTCTCTCCTTCGGCCGCCAAAAGTTGGCCACACTCTCAGCCGCCTGCAGAGAAGGGAAGAGATCCTTGTTCTCCCGGCACCCCTAGTCAACCACACAGTGCAGGTCCCGAGGCGCCAAGGTCTCTCCCTGGCAGGCCCCCTAAAGTCCGCCATACTCACCTGCTATTTCTTTCTGATGAATTGACCATTCTGCTTCCAAAGTTCTGAAATGGTCATTAGACCACAGAAAGAATTCTCTTTAGGCTCCTGTTTGAAACTAGCAGCTACAGCAATCTGCTGGCCTTGCTTCAGGGCCAGAACAACGCAAAAACTTAATGAACACTGGTATTAATAAAGAGAGGAATCCGACTTGTGGTGTAAATCCTGTGTGAGTATATTTTCACATCCAGAGAGCCTAAGAAAGCACCAGCACAGTGCCTAGGACCTCAAATATAGTTGATGACGACAGACTTCTGTTGAATAAATTAATGAACCAGTATAAACTTTGTTTTTAGCTGTTGTAGTTTAAACAAAGTTACTTATATAATCCTAAAATCTTGGACACCAAAACTTGAAATGGCAACGTTTGTTTGGAATACTGTGTGTTCTCATAGGATATAGAAGCAGAATTCTGGGTTTTAGATCAAAACCTGAAAGTGAAAAGATAGAATCCTTCAGATAGTGTATACCATACTGAAGACTCTCTTATGTGAACTGTAAAATTCTTATACTTGATTAATGAATAAACTTATTTTTCATCTTGCAGGGTGGAAGGTGAAGGGGAGTATACTGATACCCAGGGACTGCAGTGGAGTGGTAGCTTTCATTTCACAGCTGCTCTAGGCCTGAGACTAAAGCTCTGCATGTAGATGTTCTAAATTAAAGTTTAAATGGGGTAATTGAAGTTTGTAGTTCTAAGTAGAGCAACTAACTCTGTCATCTGAAATAACTTCATACACTGCCTCTACAAGTTTTCCAATAAAACCATCACTTGTTTATGTCTTTTTGAATTTTATTTTTATTGTTATATAGTTTAAAATAAATGATGTGATTCAATTCAGAGTTTACTTATTTTCATAAATAGAGCAAACCAGGAGCTGTAGTCCCAGGACTCTGGAGGCTGCCAGGAGGATTGTGAGTTCAAGGCCAGTGTGCGCTACGGAGTGGAATCCTGTCTCAAAGAAACTTAAATAAACATACACCTACATGTGGCACACCTATCCCGATCTTGGCAAAGTCAATTTCCAGTCACATGTCTGGATTTTATAAGCTTTTGTTTTCTAGTTTATGCTTGCATGTTTATTTTGGAAGACAAAAATGTCCCCGAGTTGCATTTTATATGTATGCAAATACTTGGCCCACAGTGAATTTTTTGCTATGATAACTGAAAATTGAAATCAACCTTCTTAAAAAATAAGTGTACAGTACATTGTCACTGATTAAGGGAAAATGTGCTGCGTCTCCCTAGAGCTCACTCCTCTTGCTTGACTGAAACCTTGGGCCCACTGATCAGTAAATCCTCATTTCTCTCTGTGCTCAGCCTCTTGTAAATCACTATTTTATTCTCTGATTCTATAAATTTAACTGCTTTGGATCCCATGCCCCACTCGTGGAATCCTGCGCTTGTCCCTGTGATTAGCCTATTCCACTCAGCACACTGAGGTTCACCCTCAGCACGAGGTTCACCCAGCTCATCACACATTTTGCAGAATTCCCTTCTTTTCTAACGGCTGAAGAGTATATACATACACACATGCACAATGTATTTTTAAAAATCTGTTGGCTGGACACATAGGTCATTTCCACATGTTAGGTACTATGCCCAGGGCTGTAATGAGCACATAAGATGGTAAGATTGTCTCTTCAAGATCATAGTTTCAATTCTTTTGGATAAATACCCAGAAGTAGGATCACTGGGTCATAGAGTAGATTTATTTTTAATTTTTTAAGGAATCGCTATGCTGTTTTCCACAGTAACTGTCATTCTGTATTCCCATCCACAGTAAGCAAGAGTTTCAGTTGCTCCCGGTCTTCACCAACACTTGTTATATCTTGGTTTTGTTCATAGCTACCCTGACAGATGTAAGGTGGTATCTTATTGTGGTTTTGATTTCCATTTCTCTGATGATCAGTGACACTGAGCATTTTCTTCACATACCCATTGGTTCTTTGTGTGTGTTCTTTGGGGAAATACCTATTTAATGTGTTAGCCCATTTTAAAATTGGATTATTAATTTCTTTATGCTTGGATTATTAAAAGTTCCTTATGTATTTTGTAGATTTTCTCCTTAGCAGATATGTGGTTTGCAGATACTCTATGCTATTCCCTAAGTTGCCTTTTTTTTTTTTAGGTTGCCTTTACAATCCATTGATTGCATCACTGTGGAGATTTTAGTGTGAGATAATCCCGCTTGTGCATTTTTAGTTTTGTTGCCTGTGATTTTGGTTTCGTATCTATGTATGTAGTCACTGCTAAGTCCCATGTCATGAAGTTTTCCATTGTGTCTCAAACATCACATTAAAGGAGCCATACACCAGTCTGTGGGTATAACACAGTGGTAGAGTGTTTGCCTCACATGTTCAAGGCCTGGGATTCAATCCCCAGCACTGCAGAATGAATGAATGAGAATTTTTTTAAAATTTTATTTTAAAAGGGAGTAAAATTAAACACAACAAAACAGAACAGAATGGGACATAAAAAAGCATAAATTTCAAAGCTAGACAATCAGAGATCTTCACTATCTGTCATATTGTCTCTTGTTTTCTTCCAAATGGTTGTCCTTATCTTTGCATATGGGGAGCTCATACTAAATACCATAGCCAATCTTTTCACAAGATGTGTAGTTCACTGGCTCCCACTTGCTAAGCAGGGAGGAGGGGGAGGGGGGGACACTGGACAGGGGACAGGACAACATGAGATGCCTGATTCTCAGCCCACACGCAGGCAGGATCACAGCCGCCCCCCAGAGAGGGGAGGAGTACCTCGTTCTCCCAGTACCCTGAGTCAACCGCACAGTGCAGGTCCCTACGCGCCAGGGTCTCTCCCCTGCAGGCCCCCCAAAGTCCACCATACTCACCTGCTATTTCTTTCTGATGAATTGACCATTCCATTTCCAAAGTTCTGAAATGGCCAACAGACCACAGAAAGAATTCTCTTTAGGCTCCTATTTGAAACCAGCAGCTACAGCAATCTGCTGGCCTTGCTTCAGGGCCACATGAATGAGAATTTTTAAAAGGCTTGTGTACCATGACCACGTGGGTTTATCCCTGGGATAAAAGGATTGGTCAATATGTGAAACTCAATTAATGTGGTTGTCCACATTAGCAGAATAAAGTACAAAAATCACATGATCGTATAAACAGATGTAGAAAAAGCTCATTTGCATGACAATTCACACTGCATGACAAAACTCTCAAATGAAAAAAAAATATATATATATATTTCACAATGTCTCACTATGTAATGTAGTCCAGGCTAAACTTAAACTATGTAGCCCAAGCTAGCCTTAAACTCACAGTGATCTTCCTGTCTCAGCCTTCTGAGTGCTGGGATTACAGATGTGCATCACCATACCTGGCTTAATAAACCAGGAATAAACTTCTGTTGTTTACAAATCATCCAGTCGAAGCCATTTTATTACAGAAGCCCAAACTGACTAAATAACCCCCAATTGGAGGGAGGAATAGAGAGCTATGATGGAAATTTTCTAAAATTAGATAGTGGCAATACTTGTATAATGTTATAAACATACTAAAAAAATCACTGAATTTTTACTTCAAAGGGACAGATTTCATTTATGGTATATGAATTAAACCATGGTTTCTTTAAAAAGTAGATGAAGAGTCATTACTTATTCTATGCCCCATCTTTTAGATAAAGTAATATTAAAAGTATCAGAACAAATGCTTTGAATTGTTACCATGTGCCCCATAAATAGGTACCATTAACAAAATAAAATAATTTTAAATGAAAAATTATCAAAACAGTATGTTAGCTACATTTCTAAAAGTACATTAAAGATTGTGTTTTTGCTGAAACACCATTCCAAAACTGACAGAAAAATAGTGTATGTAATAGTAATTTCTGTGTCCTATTTTTTCAAAATCTAGACAATCAGAGATCTTCACTACAGTTCACTACTTCATACAGCCTTACACAAATATTTATATTCGGCAGTGCAATTGACAAAAATTATATTTTTTACTTTAATAATATAAATTGTATTAAAATGTCATTTAAAATGTTAAAATAAAAATTGTATTTTGTCCATTTCTCATAATAGCTTTGTTTTTTATTTTAAAGATTTAAGTGTTTAAAGATAGAGTTTTAAAAATTGGGCATTTTTGGATTCATTGCTTATGCCTGATACTGTTTTAAATTAAATATTATTATCATTATTGTACTGAAATTTATAAGGAGATAAATACCAGACAAGATAAGGAGAGAATGTTTTCAGGGACCAGAACATAATGCAAATTCAAAGTTTCTGGAAAATATGGAAAAGTATCTGTATTACTACAAATTCAATTTTCCCTTGTATTTTTCTTCAGATTATTTAAAGTAGCGAGGTATGTATTTTACTCTTAAAATCTTAATTTTTTTACTATATTGCTTTCTTTTCAATATATGTTTTTATTTTTCTAAGATGCCAAAATCATTCTTATTAAACAGTTTTCTTCCTTTTTACTCCTTGAAACTAGACACAGTTCAGTTATTTGATTAGTTGATGCCAGAATTTGACCTGGAGCTTATATAATTAGAGGAGACACTAGTTTTCCTCATTTAAAAGCCTGTTAGGATATGACACTCTCGTTTCAGGGGAAGTCAAACCTCTTTGCTGCTGCTTTTTATAACCTTTAGGTTAATCTGAAATTCAGATAAACCTTGATCTGAGGATGATATAACTACAGCAAGCAACATGGGGTAAGTGTGTCCTTTCATATGCTTTAAGAGACATTGAAAGGAAAATATTTTTATAAGAGAAGAAAATTCATACAGCCTTACACAAAGCATACTGATTTAAATTCAAAATATGCTAACAATTATTTCAGATAGTAATTCAAATATGTAACTGTTCTTTCAAAAGTTATAGCAATTTGAAAAGTATTCATTTATTTCTTAATTTTTATATTATGTTTTAACCTGCCTTTGCAGGTTGCCAGCTAATGAAATACTTAGGGAATATTTGAAGTTGCTCTGCATATTTACATATGTAGTTGGAACTGAGTTAAATTTTGAGAGCAGTCTTTTAAAAAACATAATAGAATTCTTGGTTTACAAGGCAGCCGAAATCCAACATGTATGTGACTCTTTGGGATTAAGAATAATTAAAGAATCAGGAAAGGTGAAGAATTGAGTTATGCCTTTGTAACAAAGAAAAAGGAGAGCAGATTCTGTCACTTCTCTATATACAAAAAATGCTGATTATTTACACAGAGACATGTCTTTGTGAAACCTAGTTCTAAATACTTCAAGAAGTTTTGGGGACATGTTGAGAAGAATTGGGTTTTAAGTGAAAACTTTCCATTCTTAAGAGAGAAGAATGATTTTGTTACTATTTGTATTGGAAGTATGATATTTTGCATAGTGAAATAGTATACCCTGAATGTATAGAAATTTGTCACTGTTATCACCCTTTTATCTTTTTAATCTCTTCCTTCAAAACCACTACTGCAAATAATACAGCTTTTGGACTGAAGGCTACTGTTGTAGGATTCAACATAAAGGATCAAAAATTTATACTAGAGAAAAAAGCTTTTGACACATTTATTCTAAACAGTGTCCACAACTATAATTAATGTCTACATTTTTGTTGATACTATGGGCATGAAGAGGTAAGATAAACCATTTTGGAAACTCAGAGACTTTTGAAAGGAAAGTCATAATATTGTTAACTTTTGATACAAATATAAATGATGTGTTTTGAAGCTGAAAGTTAAAAGAGAAGTGCCACGCACAAATATTACATGTATTTGGTTGATTTTGAGAGGGAATTGATGAGATTTCATACTCTCTGTAGTCTGTCTCCTTCCTTCCCTCTGTTGTGTACAAGAATGTGCCTCTGCATAGCCAGCCGGTGGCAAATGCTGCTCTAAACTGTCCAGTCCACCTCTGTCCTTCTCTTCTTCCTTTTTCTCTCTTTCTCTTCTTCCTTCCTTTCCTCCTTCCTTCCTTGCTCTTCCTTCCTCTCTTTTTTCTTTTTTCTTCTTTCTTTCTTTTCTTTCTTTCTTTCTTTCTTTCTTTCTTTCTTTCTTTCTTTCTTTCTGTCTTCCTTCCTTCCTTCCTTCCTTCCTTTTAACGACCCCTCTTACAGGGGTCAAGGATTGCTTTCTTCTGAAACCAGTCCACCTTTTCTGAAGAAAAATAAAAGGAAAATCACACAAAATTTTACAAACAATTTCAGGAAATTTTCAGTTGGTCTAAAACCTGATTCATGGACCCCCACGTGAAGAACATGTGATTATGATTTTTGGGCTAGAGTATAAATTATTCAGCATTCTCATAGCTTCTGGATTTTTATAAAATGTAAGAATCTTTATAAGTTTATAGTTTTTGCTAATTTTTCTCATGGACAGGTTTGAAATTCCCCTCCCCATTTGCTTCAGAGTGAAACACAATTTAACCAGTATTTATCACATTAGTGCTGTTGGTCCCCAAGGACTTGATTAATCACTTGTGCCTCTTGAGAGTACCAGGAATCACCTCTGTTGTCACAGAAGAAAAAAAATCCTCATTATTTTATCTATAGGGTGCTTTCCATGCCCTAAATAAGATAACTAAGCAAATTATAAATTGCTAAGTATTACACAGGATACTCATTTAATTGGTAGGCTTATGATTTAGTTTTTGCTTGTTCCTCCCTTATTGATAAAAAAATGTTAGTGGGTATTAAGACCTACTTACACCTTTCTAAAGCAATCAGAAAAATAAAAGGAGGAAGTACAGGCTGATCAGATGTTCAAGTTTATCCATTTCAGCAAATCTCTAGAGTTTATTCCCTGAGAACAGGGGAGTGGCTGTCTTGGATTCGATTTGGGGACCTACTTGTCTCAAAGCTATGTGAGGATACTCTGTCTCTATGTGGGTCTGTGTCAGCACTTTCCTCTTTTCCTCAGGCTATGCTGGCACAATTTTAGTTAGCAGATATTAGAAAATTTTATGCTCTCTAAAAAGCCTGCCCCTCATAAACTTTCATAGGATTTCTTATGGACTATGGGGGTGGTGGTGAGAGATGGAGCAAAAAGATGAGTAAAAAAATAAATTGTGAGAAGTGTAGGTGCCTTACAGTGTGAGATACTCCGATACCTGTAACTTACCATGGCAACTGGGAAGATAAAGAAAAATAATTTCTTTTGGGGTAAGGGAGGCAATTGGCAGTGCTGAGATTCATTTCAATACTTTCCTCCTCTCCTAGTGAGACAGAAACCACAAGGCGATAAGAGGTAGGTGGATCCCTGGGGCCCTAACTCAGGCTCTGTGACCCATTTAAAGTATGGTATGTGTCTTCTCTGCTCCTTACTTTCCCACATCATCTTATCGACTTCAAAAAACAGCTGTATCATTAAAGCCAGGATATCTTCACTATACCATCTCTAAGAATAACCAGATGAGAGAATACATCTGTTGGGGTTCACCACTGAGGGACAGAGGGCAAACACACTCCCAGGCCCTTAACTTGCTCCCCTCACATGTCTTCTGCCACATGCCCCTTCCCACGTGCTCTCTAAACCCACCCCCACGGCTCAGCCTTATCACAAGGCAGGATGTTTGCACAGAACCAGGGTGTCTGTAGACAGAGAGCAGTCTTCCTGGGATAAGCCAGCCACCCTTCCTCAAAGCCGAGATATTTGCACCCAAAAAGAAAACACTCTTGGAAACTATGCCCAGGGCCAAGGAAAATTCCCAGACTTTCACCCATCTCTTCCACCCTGCATAGGAGAAAAACATTTGCCCCGCTTTCCGTTAACACTCCAGCCTGATTTTTCCTGTGAGTGCTGCCCCCATGCCTCTCCTGGAGGCAGCCCCTCCAGCCTTACTTACCCCAGTAAGGCTTTGCCAGCCGCTCATCCATATTTTCATTTCCGCTGCCCCTGGCCAGGAGACCCCATGCTTGGAGAATGAAGCTAAGGCCCTAGGGAGATTGTAGACCAAACAAATTCATTATTACAGTCTATTCAGCCTTTTAGTTTCCCAATTCAAAGTTTAATTTAAAACATTCCCTTATGGAGTTAGTTTCCACTTTTGAATTGAGAATTACGATTCAGGGCCGGGGATTTAGTTCAGTGGCTTAAGTGCCTGCTTTGCAAGCACGAGGTCCTGAGTTTGATCCCCGGTACCAAAAAAAAAAAAAAAAAAAAGAATTACGACTTGATATTTTTTCTTGGGAAAAGCATACATATAACTCACACAGTAACACAGTCATCTTTGAAATGTGGCTTCTAGCTGTGACCTCCTTTCCAATAGCCCTTGCTCTCGCTTTTGCGCGCCTCTCTCTCTTCCCATGACCACACCCCCAACCCTAAGCCTAAGTGCCCCCCCAACACCCAGCTCTAAATAGTCACGTTTCAAAACCGCTGCCCTTTCCTCTGCACCTCCACAAAGACCAGATCTTGTTGCTTCACGTTCAACAACTTCCGGTGGCTCTTCATTCCCTCTACCACAGTGCAGGCCCTCCATCCGTCCCCGCCTGCCTCCAGTCTAGATTAGCTTCTCTACCCTCCAGGTTCTCCAGGGTCCCCTAAATCCATCTATGTCTTGTACTATATTCTGCTGCGGATCCTGTTTTTACCATTTTCTGCAACGCCCATCTTAAATCCTGTCTTCTTCATGAAACTCTAATATTCACTAACTTTCTCCTCTGAAAGTTTAGGCGCCTTCTGCATTTCTTAATGGATTCATAACCCATCCTGTGTTACAGTTATTTGTGTGATTTATCTTTCCTGTTAGATTTCACTTTTGTATTTCAACACCTAACACATTGCCTTTTACATGAGATGTACTTAATAAATAGTTGCTGAAAACTCAGTTTTAGACAGACTTTCTTTCTTCCCCCAATAGAGTGGCCCCACTTTCTAAGTTCCTAGCTGAGGAGCTCCGCTGAGTGGGTAGTAATATAAGGGTGATGAAAGGGGCAAAGTGTATAGATGAGGGCTGGAGGGGCACTAGAGGCTTTTGAAGAGCGAGAAATTTGTTGTTAATAAATAAAAAGCACACAGAGGCTCCAAGGAAATGTGGAGAATTTTTCTAGAACTAAAAATTGTTCTTGGGCCGGAGATATAGCTCAGCGGCATAAGTGCCTGCCTGGCAAATGCAAGGTCCTGAGTTCAATAGTTCAGTTCCTAACACACACACACACACACACACACACACACACATAAAGTTGTTCTTGTCTCTGGATAACTGCCAGCATATCAGTGAGGATTGAGTTCATTTGTACATGATTTTTAAAAAGTAGCTTTTTCCAAGTTAGAAGTGTGTTTTTCTTTTATATTAAAAAAAAAAGCTCAGGATTCAGCAGTATAAGCTGCTAGACCAATGCCTTGATGTGAGGGAAAGAGTTCCTTTTGCTCACTCTTCAGCCATCTGTAGTGTGACACTTATTGGTCCAAGAATGTTGCCATTCCTCGACTCATGTCACTGCTATTAACCAGCATCCAGGGTGGCAGCTCCCAGCATCTGACAGACCCAGCATCAGGCTTTGCATTGTCTCCTGTACTCCTTTTGGACCAAGTACAGAATTATGCACAAAAGCAATAATTTAAGA
The DNA here is from genome assembly GCA_004027295.1 of Dolichotis patagonum. Lineage (NCBI taxonomy): Eukaryota > Metazoa > Chordata > Mammalia > Rodentia > Caviidae > Dolichotis > Dolichotis patagonum. Next base: position 9,799 of record PVJX010004652.1, read on the forward strand.
AAACCTTTCTGTGAAGTTAAAGTGAAGAGAAAAAAAAATGGCACACCAAGCTGGGACTAAGCATATATTCACCTAAGATAAATGACGGGACGCCATGACAAAGGTGACTAAGCCTTTGCTTCCCTCCCCACTGTCAGCCTTCATCTCCCTTAACTCTCACATCTGTCCTGAGAGGTGAGTATTATTATCACAAGGCCAGTCAGATAGATCAGGAAAGGGAAGTCCAGGAAGATTCAGTAAACTGGCTAAACAGTCCCAGATGTTTCAAAGAATGAAAAATAAAACATGCAGCTACTTTGGAATCCGCTGTACTGCCACCAAAAGCGAGACAAACCAATGAATGTTTACCACATAGATTTGTACTTAATTTGGATTGTAGAGCATCTTAGCCCCTATAGAAAGATGTATTACAAACCTGGTACACTTGTCTGGTGAAAGTGATTTCACTTAATGTGGTATATGTAGGAGAAAAAACTCTAAACTGATGTCTTTAAATATTTTCAGGTTTAGATAATTGCTTTGAACTCTTCTGACTGAGCAAAGCCTCCTAAGCCATGTTAAAGTATTTTAGCTATGTTAAGAATTTATTTTTATTAGTCATCCAAAGATAAAAATGCTGAGATTGTTCTGGCTACTTGAAACTAAATAACTTAAAAATTAAAAGGCTAAGAGAAATAAGGACTTTGGCTTTTTGACTTTAGATAGTCCCACAAAATTAGAAAATTTTAATAATAATGAATTGTGTATATAATAACCTTTAATTATATGTGGGGGAGAGGATGACATACAATGCAAAGTGATCGTCATTGTCAGTGACACTTTGTTTTTACAGCACTTCTCAAGAAGTTGGAAGGAAGACTTCAAAAAATACGATGTGATGTCTCCCAGTGGAGACAGGGAAGGAGGTAAGTGAAAAGTGCAGAGAACTTGTTTCTAGTTAAAAGACAGACAAAAGGGCAGCTTAGTTATTATAAATATCTTGGAAAATTTTTGTCAACTTCGTTTAAAACCCATCAAATGTACAAATTACTTAGGGATTTCTTTAGACAGGCATCAGGGCTAATGTCACCTTATAAACTAGGTGCGTTACATCAGATTTCTATCGCTGTATGATTGCTTTTGTACAATATTGAGACCAAAAGGCACTGTGTTTTAACTGAGTTCTGTTTTGAATGTCTTTGAAGATCACAAAAGCAAACAAACAAACCTTAAGAAAGACATTTATTGTGCATTGAACTAATACGTACCAAATCCCTACTTATTTTGTTGGGTTTTTCATACAATAACTATGTTAGGTGGGTAACTACTATGGTTCATTTTACGGTTAAGGAGCCAACCTCATAAAGATCACAGAATTAAAGTAGCAGAGCTGATGCAATCCCAGTTACTTGTGAGGCTGAGGAAGGAGGATCACAAGTCAAGGCCAGGCTTAGCAAAAGCCTGTCTCAAAATAAAATGAAAAGGGGCTGGGGTTGTGGTTTAGTGGTGGAGTGCTTGCCTCACATATCCACGGTCCTGGGACTGGAAAAAAAAAGAAAAGAAAAGAAAAAAAAATAATAGAACTAGGACTTAAAGCTAGATAACTGGTACACTTAAGAAAAAAGCACTATAGCTTAAAACATAGTTTTTAAATTTCAAAAATAAAAAGTGTGTATCATAAAACAAACAAATGTGATTAGGACAGAAAAGTGTAAATAAAATTTGAAAGCCCATCCTAGATCTAACTCCATATTTCTTTCCAAACTAACCACTGCTGGCATTTAGTTATGGATCCTTCCATAACTTCCCTTTTGTCCAGAGTAGTTTTCATTCTGTCATATTTTCTGTCTTTTTAAAAAAATAGGGAGTTAAGTTATACTACATATCACATAGTATATATATGTATATGTATATATACATATATATACATATATATACATATATATAAAAGATAGTTAATTTCTCTGAGCTCATTGAAGATAAAGGTTTATGCTAGTAGTGTTCAGATGATTAAATGCTGATGTCTTGTACTCTGAGTAACTGATTTGAAGATAATAATATGCAATGCATATACCATTGTTACCCCCTTATTATTGCCTTTTGAAGTTTTGTTTCATTTTTTTCTCTTCAAAATAAAATGTTTCCTATATATCTTGATTAAAGTAAATGTTACCTTTAAATGATAACTAAAATTCTCATTGGTGGACATCAGGCATTTTACTGTAGAGCTTCAAAGAAGAACTGAACTCACTCTATTTCCTAAGAACTCATAATTTAGTGCAGTGGTTTCTAATTCCTTATTTTAAATTGGGGATGGGGTTGAGATAGGGTCTTTCTTTGCAGTTCAGGTGACTTTGAACTCACTGTGTAGCCCAGGCTGGCCTCAAATGTCTGGCAATCTTATTGCCTCAGCCTCCTGAGTACTGGGATTATAAGTGTGTTAACATGCCCAGCTTCCAGTTTACTTTTAAGGGAGTAATTATGGACCCTTTTGAGAGACTGATGTGAGTTCTGAACACTTTTCCCCAAGAAAATGAACCTACATAAAATTTTGTATTTATAGATGCCCTGAGCATATATGGACTTTTACTCTTACAAAAGTTAATAATTGATATAAGGACTCACATAGAGAGGTGGAGAGATGCAGCACAGAAAAACAGCGCTTAACTCTACTTGGACATGTCAGGAAATAAAGGCAGAGAGACACAGAATCTTGAAGGACACCAGACGCCCAACAGGTAGCCCAGGGGCAGGGGAACAAGGCCCACTAAGGGAACAGCATTGATGGAGCCCAGGAAAGGCCAGAGAATTCCAGTGTGTGCATGGACTGACCAGATAAGTCTGCAGAGCAAGGTGGACCCTGTTGGGTTAGGACATCTGAACTTCAAGAGGAGTCACTGAAGGATTTTTATCAAGGCTTTGGTAGGAAGGCTAAAAATCTATAGTGAACGTATCATGAAATAAATATGCCTGGGAATAATAATTTGGATACTTGAATAAGATGTAAAAAGGAGATGTTTGCTTAATTCAGATTTAAGAGAGGATTGCTGGCTAAATAATATGCTATTAAAAAGATATATTGGCAAAATCAAGCAGAATTGATTGGAAGGCCATTGCTTTTACAAAGGAAATTAGGATAATAAAGTTCTGAACCTATAAGATAAAAGGACTAGATGTAAAACTCTAAATTTGGACAGCACGTTGGCCCCTTTGCCATGGTAAGCCTGATGCAAAATCAAGTTAGTGTCAGTCCCTTAGGGCCGTAGGTCTTGCCCCTGCCCCCTCCCCTGCCCCATCTCCAGCCCCACGTCCCCTACTGCCTTCTGGGAGCTCCCAGGGGCTGGCTCTCTGGTTTCCCATGGATCTTCCATGAGCCATGACAGGAGAGAGGCACAGGTACAGAGAGTCAGATTCTCAGTATTTCTACACTAAACATGTGCTGTTTTTATAACTGTTCTTTTAATTTAGATTTTAAATAAGCCTTACAAATAATGGCCTAGTTTGTTTCTAATATTAGTCTCACCTTCTACTTCTTGGGAGTACCTTCATAAAGTCTCAGATATTTCACTTAATAAATATTCATTATTTATTAACAATTAGAATTTTTAGCCCAGGCATGGTGGTGCATGCTTATAATTCCAGCACTTGAGAGACTGAGGCAGGAGGATCTCAGGTAGTTTGAGGCTAGCTTGGGCTATGTAGTGAGTTCAAGACTGGCCTGAATTACAGAGTGTGATTCTATCTCAAAAATAAATAAGTACAAGAATTAAAATTTTAACAGTCATAAAGGAATTTATCTGGCAGGAATTTAAAAGTATATACTCAAAGAAATAGAGTGTGGACCCGAGAGAGAGAGAGAGATACTACAGTTTGTAGCTGGGAATATTTACATGTTTTTGGTGGTAGAAATCTGTGGAATTTGTAGGAAGTTTATAAGAAAAAGATGGTCCACTCACTAAAAGATAACAGCCCATTTTATAGGTGAAAGGTATGAGCTCCACCAATTATATTTTTTAGATGGGAGACCTAAGATGTTTAGCCTAGAAACATTCTTTGAACTCTCAATATGTTCCTTTACTTTACGATCAGGGGTCTGCCCTTTACTTTATCAACTAAACTAATCCATGGATTTCAAGTATTTTGAAGGATTTGGGGTATGACAGACCTAAAAGGAAAGAAACATAAACAATCCAGGGAATACTGATATAGATAACCTTGGGAACTTTGTGTCCTGGAATTGCAGTTTTAAAAGTACATTTTTCAGTTGTTGCCTTCCTTGTCTCCCTTCTGCTTAATTTTATTTCTTTTATCCTCCTTGCCCTCCTTGGTTTCTTATTCTTAACGTGTGCAGAAGGGCCAAGGGGCTTTCTTCCTAAAACTGCTTCCGGCTGGGCTGCAGGGAAGCACTGATGCTGCCTAAAGGAGATGAATGAAGATGGGTTCTTGTTGGGTGAACCACACTTTTTGGATAGTCTGGAAAAGAGGACTGGAGCATTGGCAAATCACTGATGCTTACGCTGCACTTTATAACTATGTTAAATAAGCAAAGGCTAAAAATTAAAAGCAGAATACTGATGAAGAGTAGTTCAAACAGTTGTAGAAGTTAGACGAAATTAGGTACCTTTTGGGGTAAGCCTTTTATTTTCAATAATAGCCTCTATTTGTCCAGAGGTATTAACCCAAGTCAAGTAGAATTTAAGAACATATAGACTTTTCCCTGTTTGGCCAAAGAAATCTAATGTTTCTGTATTTTAACTATAGCAATGGTGATGGAATACACTAAATAAAGATACGGGTGTTTTTATGATCATTGGACCATTAGTTTTTTTACTATAAGGCGTAGAACTTGGATCTGGTCCTTATATTGTAGAGCTGAAGACCTTTTGTAGTATCCACATCCAGATAGTATAAATATATAAATTTAGTCTTTACCACAAAGAAACAAAGCTTAGCAGCCAGAGCATTTATATTGCCATTATTATTCTATAGGTGCATCTACAGAAGAAACCACTTCTTTACCTGAAGGGTACCTGAAAATCCATTAACAGGCTGGGTATATTGGCACACATCTGTAATCCCAGCACTTGGGAGGCTGAGGCAGTAGGATCTCTGTGAGTTTGAGGCCAGCCTAGGCTACATAGTGCGTTCAAGGCCAGCCTGAACTACATAATAAGACCTTGCCTCAAAACAAACAACAAACAACAAAACAAAACAAAAAAGAAAGTCCATTAACATAGCATAATGGCAATATACTAAAGTGGTTGAAGGTCATATTTTGAAAGAGTTACTGGGACTGAGAATTACAAACCTCAAAATTTTACTTAAATGCTACAAAGACTTCAAACAGTAAATAGCACACATTGCATGTCTTATTTTGTGTATGTGATGTATCTTATAATTTCTTTCAAATACAAAGAAGCACTTGGTCTTTGCTAGAGGGTAGCGCTCGGAAAAATTTTTAGTCTGTATATTCGGACAGTGAACTTTTGTTAAAATTCACTGTTTAGGTGAAATAACATGGCTTTTTCCAGTTTACCCTTTTTCAACTATTAAAAAAATAAGGTTCTCCTTGCTATTGAATATAAACAAATAGAGGTCTATGTTTTTCAGAGAAAGAAATCGTTAACCATAAACATACCTTGATATTAAATTAAACTCAAATTTGTGTTGAGTACCCACTGCAAAAGATCCTCAAACTTTTCACATTTCAAAGGAATGTGAAAAAAATGATACATTATCTTACAAGCTCAAGTTAGTTTTGTACCCCTCCCTGAACTATCTGAGCATTAAAAATATATGAAAAAATTTTGAATTAATGAAAATTTGAGTAAAATTGCTACTAGAAGGAGATGTATCATGTTTATGCTGAGCCTTTAAGCTTAGGGGCCTCGAATGATAGGACGTTATGCCAAGTGAAGTAAACCAGACCCAGAAAGACATTACTGCATGATCTCTCTTAGACGTGGAATCCAAACACTCAAACTCATAAAAGTAGAGGATGGGATGGTAGTTACTGCAGGCTGAAGGTGGGTGAGTGATGGACAAAGGGTGCAAGTTTCAGTTAGAAGAATAAATCTTTTGAGATCTATTATTCAGCAGGTGATTATCATTAATAATATATAGTGTATTTCTTAAATGTTAAGAATAAGTTTCAATGTTCTCATTACCGAAAAGGAAAAGTATGTAAGTGGTGGATATATTAGCATGATTCAGTCATTCCTTGCTGTATACATCTATCATAATATCTCATTGTATCTTATAGATATATGCAGTTATAATTTGCCAATCAAAAATTTAAAAGAATTTTTAAAAGCCCAGTTACCTGTGAGGTACTATGGATATGAATAAGAAACGGTCTCTGTCTTAGTGGAGTTTCCAGTGTTACGCAAAAGACAGATATAGAAACTGTTACCTATGATTCCCCCCAGGCAGAGATGCTAATAATATAAGAATGCAGTAGAAAAAAACAAAAAAGGATGCAGTAGAAGAGGGGTTGACTGTAACTTAAAGGATCAGGGCAGGCTTCCTGCAAAAGAAGGTGGTGAACTGAGCCTTGGAGGATGAGAAATACTTCGTTCTGTAAGCAAAGCTCTTTGTGAGGGATAGAGGATGGGAGGACAAAGGTACAGAGGCATGAATGAGCTCAGTGAAAGGCCTAAACTGTGCTCATCTAACGTCCACATCACCACTACTAACTACTGCAATGTTTTATCTGAAATTCTATGAAAGAGACCTACAAGTTCAGTTATTAACCATTATGTAGCAAGTTCGTACCAACTAATGTCTAACTGGCCACAAGGACATGTGGGGAGCCCCACCTAGGCAGCCTCACCAAGGATCTGGTCAGAAGAGAGTGACTGCAGAGGACATGGTGAAACAGCCATTTGTTGGGCTGGTGAGCTGGGGTTAGTGAGATGGGGCTCCTGAGAGTTAAAATTAAGGTACATACAGAGTAGGATTACCTAGCACTTGTTCAAACAGATTTTCCTTCAGTATTCAACATTTCAATGAAGAGGGAAGCTCGTCTTGAGGGAAGGTTGGGAAAGGAGGCCCTCCAAGGGCAGAGCTCAGCCAGGTCAGCCTGAGCCTTGCTGGTTACACCACTCATCACAACAAAAGTCCTGCAAGAGGCCGTGTGGTGTTGCATGCTTATAATCCCGGCACTCAGGAAGCTGAGACAGGAGGATTGAATCAAGTTAAAGGCCAGCCTGGGCTACACATAGTGAGTTCAAGGCCAGCCTGAACTACATATTGAGACAATGTCTTGGAGTCTGCAAAACACACACACACACACACACACACACACACACACACACACACACCAGAGGAACTTACAGAAGTATCAGTTCACTCACATATGGTACTTTTCCTTGAGCAAAATCCTCATGATCACAACTTTGTCTCTCTCTCATCTTTTCAAGGGATGTTATAGCACTTCTGATAAATTGGCGTCTGGGTGGCCTTTTAATCCAGCTCTAGCCTTAGGTTTAGGCTCATGGTTGCCAAGCACTTAGTAGCTGGTGGGTTCTTTTCCTCCTCATTCCTCTTCCTTGATTTTTTTTTTTTTTTCTGGTCATTTTGAGATAGAGTCTTGCTATGCAGTTCAGGCTGGTCGTGAATTCACTTTGTAGCCCAGGCTGGTCTCAAACTTGCAACAATCCTCCTGCCTCAGCCTCCCGAGTGCTGGGATTACAGGCATGTGCCACCACGCTCAGCTTTCATTCCTCTGCCTGCTGGGGTGACCAGCTCTGAGGTGGGGCTCACTTCTAAGGTACATGCCCTGGTCCACAGAAGAAGGTATACTGTGATCCCTGCTGTTGAAGACATTTGCATCTAGGAGAATTCAGTAGCTGCCAGGAGAATTCAGTGTTGGCTGTTTCTTTTCTCTGTACTGATCTCAGGCTAGGCTGAACTTCCAGCTGTGTCCTGGACAGAACTGCAAAGCACAGTAATAACTGCTAGGGACTCATAGTCATACCAGACCTGAGATAATACAACTCACAGAGAGGCCAAGTGATTTTCCCAAGGTCAACCAGTTATTTCAGTCATAGACTTGGGATTCTAATCCGGATCGCTTTTTATTCAAAACTCAAGATTTTCCACCTTCACTTCCTATTGACACCCAGTGTGGCTGCCAGTGTTGCTCTCAAAGAAATAGATTTCTAATGACAAGCAGTGACGTGGGTCTATTTGGGCAAGGAGCTGAATTGACAGCCACTTTATTCCACACATGAAGACCGTGTCACTGAGACTGAGGTGATGGCATCAGATTCTATAATTATATTTGCACAGGGAATTTGTGCTCTGTAATGAGCCATTTCAGGGTGTTTTCTACCTAAAGAGGACTTATGATTTAGTTATATAATTTACCCTCTTTGAACCTCATTTTTTAATTTATAAAGTGATAAGGTTTGGCTGGCTGATCTCTGTGTAATCTTTCTGTTTGATTTTCTTTACTATTCCATGTTGAATCCTTTGGTTATATTGCAAGAAGTTCTGGGTACAACTTTGTTTTTGTTTGATGGTTCCAAATTATGATATTCATTCATTCATTCATTCATTCATTCATTCATTTAATCCCTTTTTATTCAAAATATGTGCTAGACCCTGGCTTAAACCTCACAGAATGCAGGGACCCCTTGCATGTCGTCCATGTCATGAAGCGACATTTTAGAAGAGACTCTGGCTCTTTTTTATCTTTAGTGTTTATAGTAGGGTGTGGTAATTTGATAACATTCTGAAGCCGCAAGAGAGGGGCAAGAAGCCTGTTGGAGATGGATAAGAGCTTTTCTTCCCCTCAACCTTTGTGGCCCTGAATTCTCACAAACGAGCTTCTCTCTGTTTCTGGGATTCTAAGCATTTTGTTTTACCATTTTAATAAATTACCATGATATGTAATATCTGAGTTTACAGGATTTTTAGAAGCAGGGACCTGTTTTTAGTATGACCGTCACATACAGATCTCAGGTAGTTTCCTGTCTGCAAAAAAAGGCTAGAGGAAGAACCTAACCTAAACTAAACACAGGAAGGAGCTAAAGTACTAGGTTGGATACACTATTTCCAAAGGGTAGGTCTGTTTATTTGCCTATTTTCTTCTTCTTCTCTCTCTTTTTTTTTTTTTTGTACCTGCGATTGAACTCATGACCTTGTACTTGCCAGGCAGACACTTAGGCCACTGAGCTAAACCTCCAGCCCTTATTTGCCTATTTTCAAGATTCATCCTGCATCTACTGACTCCTTGCCTGATATCCTGTGATTTTTTTTTTTTTTTGGAAACTAGGAGCATAGATTTCCAGGTAGATAAATACAGATACTAGAGGCTAAAGGCAAGTCATCCTGGTTTTAAAAGGAAAGAAACAGGCAGCCTCAGATAGTGAGGCTTCTCCAGTGCCTTCCAAAAGGGGCGAAGGAAGAAAAAGATAGACTTTGCCTCTGAATTCAAAACACTAGACTCTACTGTGTATAACAGGGCTAAGCATTGCACATCATTCTATTTTATGACTCTATAACTCTAAAAATGATCTTTAGGACATAGACAGGCATTAAATCTTTTTGACTTTTTTCCCAATCTGGATTTCTTTTGGATAATTCTCCCTTCAGCTAATTCTCTCTTCCATAGTCTTTACCTTCACAAATACTGATCATCAGATTTTTTGATGAAAGAACACCTAATCATTAGGGGCTAGGGATTTAGCTCGGTGGTTTGAATGCCTGCTTGGCAAACGTGAGGTTGTAAGTTTGATCCCCAGTACAAAAAAAAACCCTAATCAATTAATTATTAATAGTTTATTAAATTGGAGGTCATTATGTACTAAGTAGTTACATTGGCAGTGTTTGGTCATGCTTATTGTCTTAGTAAACAAATTTTACTGAGTTTCTACTCTGTAAAAATGTAAAATGAATACCAGAGATACTAGGTAGGAAAAAAATAGGATTTGTTCTCAACTTAGAAAATGAGATTAGTTACATCAGGTAAATAATGATAGAAAATTATGGTTCTAATTGTAATTGAGAGCTACAGTTAGTCCAAGAAAAGAAGGATAATATCTTATTGGGTTGAGGGGCAAAGTTCTTTAGAAAGGGATTTACTTCTGAGTTTTATTTTGGGGACTAAGTAAGGATGTGAAAATTAAGGGAGACTGAGGGGGAGGACCAGGCAGCTGGGAGAGGGTAAGACTAAGTAGGAATGGCTGAGGACCCACTGACATTTTTGAATAGGAGCAAGAGATGATCAAAACAATATTGAAAGGAAACTAATGTAGAAGCTGTGAAAAGGGTTGATAAAACAAAGAGAATTTTCAAACACACATTTAGGCGTTTGACAGCCAGATTAAACTAAAGCAATAACAGTAAAAAAGGGAGGAGAACATTTAAAAACCCTTACAAAGAAAGAATCACAAAAATTTCATGACTAGTAGTTTCTAGGCTGGAAAGGGCATTGAAGGTGGGTGATAGAGCCAGGGAAATCTGAAAGGAAAACCCGGAAAGACTGACGATGACCAATATAATTTAAACGCACTGAGTTTGAGCTGAACGTGGAGCAGCAGGGGGAAAATGTTCATTGGAGAGGAATGGAAGTTCAACCTGATAGAGTCAAAGAGCAGAAAAAAAGTCAGAAAGACACCAGCTTGTCTCCCTACCCATAAAGACCCAAATACAAAAAAAAAAAAAAGCTCAAGGCACATAGGAAAAGAACTAGGGATGAGAAAATTGTGAACTGCTTAGGATAATTTCAGTTTGAGTCATGGTGCTGGTTTTTATTTTTGTATTTTTTTCTTTTTGGAGGGGAAGGACTGAATAAAAGAACAGTAGTAGGAGGCTCTGGGGTTGGAAGAGAGGCCACTGGTTATTATATCGCCATGTTACTATGTCTTTGGGTAATATTTGCAGACACATTGCTAAATGTTAGCCGCATCATTTAAAACCACAAGAACTTTGAAAACCTCCTCATACCACAGATGAGCAAATGGAAAACCACAGAAGGTTCCTGGCTTTCCCCTGGCCCCACAGTGAGTAGGAAGTCACGGTCAGGTCTCAGTCTACTGTACTCCCTGTTCCCTGACACCACTACGGCTGGGCTGGCAGGTGCACTACCCTCTTAACTCTTTAGGGGAAGGGTTTTACTTAAATGTACGGCAGGAAGTGTGATGAAAATGTTCATAGATTGGATTACCAAAAAGCAAAATAGACAGCCTCTGGAAGGCATTAAATACATAGCTCCAAAGGCAGAATACGATCTGAGGCAGTGTGTAACCGCCCTGTTAGATGCAGGAACCCTTTTCCAGTGAATCAGAACAAGATGGAATGAGATGGGAGTGACTTCCTCAGTGCATGCTTAAACAGCCCTAGACTAGATTTCAAGTGAGGTTGCTCATATACTTTTTTTTACTTTACAAATTTCATTCCAAAAAGTACATATATACATGTATATGTGCATATATCCATAATTTTTAAACATTTTTGATTTTGAAACACATGGTCAATTGCATGTCTTACTGTAATCATACACTTTTAAATGTTCTGATAAATAGGATTTCTATCCATCTATCTGGGATGAAAGAAGTACATAATTCAGCGTGGAGGAAGGAGCATGGAGCATTTTTTCTTTTTTTCTTTCGCCTGAATAGTGGGACTACAGGTATATACCACCATGCCCAGATAGTCTAATTTTTATTAACTTTTTCCTGTCCCAACTTGTTTTTAAAAGTAAAAGAATGCAATATGAGATTTAGGAATTCAAATATAGCCCGTTAACACAGGTAACCCCAGGGTGTTCTGGACTTTTGATAAGATGTCTCCTTTTTCCTTGTTCCAAACTTATCAAATGTGGTAAGAAAATATTAGTCAGTGGTTGAATTCAATATGCCTTAGCTTTAGGAAAGGCATGTTTGAAAAGGTTAAAAATAAAAAGAAGAATCAAACTAATGATGAAATTTGTACTTTTCACTGATCAATAAAAATATTGAAGATTTCCTTTCTTTAGGTTTACGCTTCTGGACTCAGTGACAACATGTCATAAGATGATCCTTGCGTTAGCGAGGGTAGATGAAGGGCGCTAACCAAGGCAGGTCGAGCAGGACTTGGGTTGGTAGGAAGCAGATATTTTAGGCAAAGGACCTGTAGGACTGAGATCTCAGGCGAATTCTTGGGGGTCAGTGGGTGGACTTGTTCTGAAGGGAAAGACCTGTGTTATGAGTGACAAGAAAATATCCCTGGCCCTGGCCAAGGTACACAGGTTGTAGGCGATTTTTCCAACTGAGGTCCTAGATTTCTGCATGATTTCCAGTTTCTGGACTCTGCTCACTGAGAGTCTGTTCATTAGGGAGTAGTAAGAAACTACAGTCATTCTGAAGATTGGATTTTACTCTAATTCTCCTTCCTAGCAGTTCTAAAAGCACTAAAGGCAGCTCCAAATTGGGCGTCATTTCATCTGAACTATGAAAAGCATTCTCCCAGGAGGGGCACCAGTAACCTGGTTTTCCCTCTCACCTAAAATAGGCTTTGATGACTGATGATCTATTTCATAAAGTATACTAATTGGCCACCTGGTCCGGATCTTGTGAGGCCTGCAACTGCAGATGGAATGTTTCCTGAGGTCAAAGCTTTCTCTATGCTGATATCCCCCTCTTCAAAGAGGGCCATCTCTTGTGCTGAAGGGAACTTTCTCTGGCACGCAGGACTCTCCCTCTGCAAGTCTCCCAGGGGGCTCTCTTGCTCCTCACTGTCCTCCTCTCTTCCAGTTGGGACTTACCTAGTGAAGGTAGAGGGACGGTCACTTTATTTTCTTTTTAAGTAGTATTGACCTTGTCCTGGAGCCTTCTGCCTTTTGCACAGAGAATCTCTTGGAAGCGCTTATCTTCCACTCAGATGAATCCAGGGAGAGAATATGTTTGAAAGACCAGATAGAAGAAAAAAGAATCAAAAGATCTGAAAAGTGACAGAACATATCTTTCTGGTTGGATTCACAGCCTGCAAATTCAGCCTCACAAAGGTCTAGTTCTGATACGTTCATGTTCACTAACAGTAAAAAGTGACAGAAGATGTCTCAGAAACAGATGTCTCAGAAACAGAAACAGAAGATGTTTCTTAAACTCAGAATAGTTATATCAAGCCAGTAGTTTGTTTTGTGAGTGATACCATGCTCATCTTTTTTTTCTCAACCAAATTAACCTTATGTTAGGTGAACCACAAATATTACCATGCCAGTGAAGCGAGGGTAGGAGGATCACTGATTTTCCATCTGCTGTAAAGAATCTTCTATGTCCTTCTCAACCAAAGAATTGCCTGTTTTGTGTGTTTTGTCCTTGGTTGGCTCTGGGTACACTAGGGCTGCTGGCAGTGACAGAGTATCAGTCAGTTAGTTTTGGCGTGGGAATATTCATTGGGAAATCCTCCTGCGTTCTCTTGGTTCTTCAAGCCCAGTGGTGAGTGCGGGAGAATCTTCTTCCAACCAGTGGAATTTTGCTTGGAAGAATAAGAACTTTCCCACCCCCCCAAGTAAAAATCACCTTATTTCAAGGTCAAACTCTTTCTATATCCTCTAACACTTTATTGTAAATTTGAAGAAATTTTCTGGTAAAAAGCATGTTTCCCTGATGGTCTATTGAATAAAAATTAAGATCACTTCCTTCAAACACTCATGACAGCATTTATTGAAAACATTTGTTTAAAGACTGGTGCTAGGAGCTGGTAGCAGAAAAGTGAAAAGAACAGCCTCACAGCTCCTCAGTTGCTTACTGTCAGATGAGGGACCAGCTCTCAGGCAGTAAGCTGAAGATGGGGTGAAGGCCTGATGACCTGGTTCAGTAGCAGGAGCTTCCCCGTTTCTATCAAAACCACAGTTGTGAAAATGTTAAGGCAAAAGCCAACTTGATGATCAGACACTGTTTTTCATATAGAATATTTTTGTTTGGGATGTCTGTGTCAGAGTTCTATTTTAACTCTTTAATTTATTGCTATTACCACTTTAAATTATCATCTATTCCAGGATTGTTTTTGGAAAGTGATATAAAAAGTTACCATTATCTTTGAGATACTCTCAGTTTAAACACTTGTGCACCTATGTATTGTGACATCCGTGTTATTTCCCTATCATTTGGATTCTGAGGTTCACACTTCTAAGGGTCACTGTTCTCTAGCATTGTTGATCATTGAATTATAGTTAACAGATTTATAGGCATCAAGTCATTTTTATATTTTAGAACAAACTCTAGTGGTTATGGTGTAGTTTGTTTTTTGATATTTTATTTAGAATATGCACATATTTATTTATCTAACATAGAGTAGTTTTGGTATCAGAACCTCATAAAATGAATTTAGTGATTTACATATAGCCTGTTCTCTATGTAGATTAAATAACATAGCCATTACTATTTATAAATCTTGTGATATTATCCTGAGCCATCTTTTTTGGGGGGTACATATTTGATCCTCCCTTTCAATATGGTTCTACAGATAGTTTGCTAGATAAGTTTGTTTTTTACAGTGTTAAAAACAAATAATAATAATTATGTTTTCCTAGAAAATCACCAAATGTATCTAACTTTAGGAATTATTAGCAATAAATTACACACAAAACTTTACAAATAATATTTCCTATCCTCTGAATTAGTGATCATGTGTACCTTTTTTAAAGTCTTACATTTTTCCCTTTCAATTTTCTCTCTCATCACACTAGCAGAACAATTTTTTCTATTTTATGGGTCTAGTTGATCTGTTATTCAAATAGTTATCAGAGTCCACATAGCAATCACTTTCTTTTATGTCCATATAAGTGGTTCCTTACATTATAGTGCTTTGGAATATTGTGGCATGAAACCATTTACTTAAAGATGCAGACTAATATAAAGATTAATGGTCTTACTTGGAGCTACTTTGTGTGTAACTTTGGGCAAATAATTGTTCTGAACTCGGGTTTCCTTCTGTGCCACATGAATGGAGCATGCACTGTGCCTGCTGCTTGGCATTGCTGTGGAGATCAAGTGAGGCAGCACCCCTGAGAGTGCTGGGAAATGATGAACTGTCCGAACAGGACACTACAGTCACAAAATGATGCTGCTTCCAGGCCACATAGAAAAATAACACACGAGCGTACAATTCCTTTCTTCGTTTTTTGAGCATTTTTCAACATTAAGATTATGTGCATCCCTCTATGAAATGTTTGCAGGATTTGTCCTGATGATTTACTTTAGTTTCAGGGGGAAAACATTTCCTGATGTCCTCTCCCCCAACATAAAAAGTTCTCATTCTGCTAAATTAGAAATATGCACTAAAGACCCATTCAATAAAGAACACTGAAGTGGAAATTAACTCAAGTCTGCTTTCAATTAATTTCAATTCCCCAGAGTGCCAAACATTCCTTTTCTGTCACAGCAGTAATTGGAAAGTAATAGACAATCCTAAGTCTTTGTGCTCTTACATGGGAGCAGGGTACGCATTCTAGGTCACTCTGTGGGAGAGATGGGATTTTGCAGTGTTCTTCAGGTGCCTATTAACTTTATTATTAAATTTTTTTAACTAATTTCATAAAAATTCATCTTTTTAGATAAATGTTTCCATGTAATCTAGCTATTTCTTTCTTTATATTAATAATTTTAGAAACATTGCTTTTAAACAGCAGAAATAGATTTTAAGAGGAAATTCTTCCTCAAAGCAATAGTTTGTGAGTTAGGTAAGCACAGGGAGATTCTGGATGAGGGGATGTGGCGGTAGACCTGTATTCCACCGGCTTGAAGGCTCATCTCTGTCCCCAAAGGCAGACTGGAGGAAGCGTGGGGGCTTCAAAGAGTGCAAACTGAAAATCATTGTTCTATATAATGTTCAGGCATGATTTAAAGGCCACTGGGCTCTTTCTAAAAACTGCACACTTTCCCCAAGGGTCTGCCCAGGCCCAGGTGGGTGTGCTGAGAAGCTAGCACTGCAGCCACAGAGATAGAAAGGGGGAAGACGGCAACATCTAATGGTATTTATTCAAAGGTAGACAATGATTCAAGGGCTATCAAGGGCAAAATAAAGAATTCCTGGGCTCAGAGAGTGAGAAGAAAGAGCAGTTTGTAAGTAAGATCTCAAAGGGAGTTTCATAGTTGGAGAAAGACTTTCTTTAGAAAAAGTCACATTACTTTCTATGTAATCTAGCTATTATTTCCTTTAAAATGTGATTTTCAATATGTAGTTACTTATGTTAAAATAGTTAATTATAAAATTTTTATAATTAATTATAAAATCTATTTATAAATTAGTCAATATAAATTATAAAATCTATCTATAAATTAGTTAATTATAAAATCTATTTCTGCTATTTAAAGGCAATGTTTCTAAAATTATTAATATAAAGAAAGAAATAGCTAGATTACATGGAAACATTTATCTAAAAAGATCAATTTTTATGAAATTAGATAAAAAAATTTAATAATAAACTATTTTAAAATAGTAGTTAAAATGACCATACACTTCAGGCTAGAAATTGTCTTCTGCAAACCTAGCCTAAGAATGTCCTAAATACCTGATGAGAAAAGAGGGCTATTTTTTGTATTCATTCATTTATTGCAGTTGAAAACAGAAAGCTATCCTGATAATAATTAGGAAAGGAAAAAAAACAAGGACATATATCCTCAAGCAACTATTTTTCAGTAATTAAATGCAATGATTGCAAAACTATCTGGAGAAAGTCAAACATAATAAAAGTCCCGGTTCAGAAATCACACAGACCTGAATTATAATTCTGACTCCTTCTGCCATTTCTTAATCTATGAGCCTGGACATTTTATTACTTCATGTTCTGAGTCTCACTATTCTCATCTATAAAATTGGAATAATGATACATGCTAAATAAAATCAATGTGACGATTCAATTAAATGGGACAATACAAATAATCTTTGGCACATAACAGTGATTCAACTGTTAATTCCTTTATCATTTCTTATACAGCATATGGAAAAATGATTATGCTCTGTCAACAGATTTGACAAACTTGAGGAAATATATGATTTCCTAGGGAAACACAAATGACTAAATTAAGTGGAAAAATTGAGCAGACTTTTGAAGAAACTGGAAAGGCTTTAAAGATCTACTGATATTTTTTAAAAGGCACTAGGACCAAATGGTTTCATACTGATGTGATATTATTTAAAGAAAAAATAATTCTTATATACTCAAAACTTTTCTGGATGACACAAAAAAGGTAAGCAATTCTCTAAGACTAGCATAACCTTAATGACAAAGTATGATTAAAGAAATTCCCTCATAAAACAAAATCAGTTATGAATATAGATGCAAAAACTTTAAGTATCAATGAATAGAATGCATTTATTTGTTAAATGAACTATATCCTATAAACAAGCATACATTCTAGGCATGATGAATCAGGGAAACAGCATAATTCATTAAATAAAGGAAAGGAAAACAAGCCTATCAATTGCAAGGTCTAAGCAATTGAAAGTTCTCATAATATCAAATATTCACTTCTAACAAGAAGTTTTAGTAAAATAGAACTTGAAGTTAAGTAACAGAGATTACTTATCAAGGACAGCAAATATTCTAAATACTCTAGAGCCATTTACGTTAAAATCAGAAGATGAATAATGATGTCCACAAGCACAATTATTAGGAAAAAATATTCTGAAAGCCCTAGAAAACACAGTAAGATAGAACAAAGACAGGCTGAGAGTGTGGCTCAGTGGTAGAGCACTTGCCTTGCATGTTGAGGCTCTGCTTCCATCCCCAGGGTCACTGCCTTCATGATAAAAAATAACCTAGAAAATAAAGACATACTCATCTAAAATTTCCAGTCACTAGAGGAATTTAATGTAGTGAATGAATACAAAATAAATACACCAAAAATAGAGACTACGAAAAACAAGAAGGAATGGAAATGAAGAAAAATTCACAATAACAATTTGCATTCACAATACCAAGAAAATCTTAAAAGATATTTAATAAACTTCATTTTAAAGTACAGGAGCCTTAAGAAGAAAACTACAAAATCTGATCAAAAGGTCTAAAAAACTAGACCCAGACAAATGGAAAGAACTATATTGCTCTTGCATGATTAGATTTGATATAAGAAAAATGTCAGTTCCCCACATTAATATATAAATCAAATGCAATTCCAATAAAAATTCCTTTTTTCTTTTCCTTTCTTTCTTTCTTTCTTTCTTTCTTTCTTTCTTTCTCTTTCTTTCTAGTAATAGATAAAGACATAAAATGCAAAATGAGTTCATTGAGGGGGCTGGGGACTTAGCTCAGCGGCATGAACACCTGCCTGGCAAGTGCAAGGTCGTGAGTTCAAGCCCCAGTACCTCCACCAAAAAAGAGTTCATTTGTTTGTATGGGTAAGCAGATGTCAGGAAAAGCAAATTAACTGGATACTGAAGTTTCTGTTCATTGTTTTGTTTGTTTTCGATACAGGATCTCACTTTGTTGCCCAAACTGGCCTCAAACTTAACATTGTCCTACCTCAGCCTCCCAAGTAGTTGTGATTATGGTCTTGCACCACTGCACTTGGCTAGGAAAGCCAAAATATGAAAAAACAGAAAGCAAAACAAACAAACAAACTCAGCTTGCCCCACAATTTTTTTCTGATACTAGGGACTGAACCCAGGGCCTTCACATGGTGCTAATCTCCAGCCCTTTCCCACTTTTTAGTTGTGAGATGAGGTTTTGCTAAGTTTCTAACTTGCCCAGGCTGGGCTTGAACTTGCCATCTTCTGGCCTCAGCCTCCCAGAGGGCTGGGCTAATAGGCATACATCCCTGTACTTGGCCCCAAGTATTTTTAAAACACGGACAGACATTTAGACTGTGGTTTTGGAACTGGAATAGGTAAACAAGTAGAGATGCTCTGGAGCACTAGCAATTAGCAAAAGTAATTACAAAGCATCATCACTTGTCATCCATCTGACTGCCAACAACTGTAAAGTGTCAATATCCCGCTTGCTGTTGCTTAGGATGCAGGAGGATCCACTCATACAGTGCTCCTGAGGGAACGCAGAGCGGGTGCAGGCTTTGGAAAGCAGCTTGGTCTCATCTGTTAAAACCACACATAAATATTCTACCTACCAAGGCATTTGTTGTGACTTTTTTTTTCTTTCTAGTTTTCTTTCTAGTTTCTAGTTTTCAGTTTTTTTTTTTTTTTTTTTTTTGGTACTGGGGATTGAACTGATGACCTCGCACTTGCCAGGCAGGCACTTAAGCCACTGAGCTAAATCCCCAGCCCAAGTTTTCAGTTTTTTGAGACAGAGTCTCACTCTGTAACTCAGACTGGGCTCAAACTCACTGCAGTCATCTTTTCTCAGCCTCCTAAGTCCAGAGATTACAGGCACGTGCCACCTTATCTGGCCACTGTGGCACTGTTTGGTGTTGCAAAATAAGGGAAATAAAGGGTCATTCAGGAAGACTGACAATTCATTTAAACTATGAGATCAGGAATTATTTCTTAGCCTATACTAAAGCACATGGATTGATTGCCATGGTGTATTGAGAAAGGTAAGCCATAGAAAAGAATAGTGTGAATGTACTTTGATATTCACACCACGTATGTGTATGCTCCCTGTGCATGTGTGTGATATATGAGGCTGGAGAAAAGAATGGAGGAAGAGCAGAGACTCACATCTGTTAGGAGGCTGGGGATTTAGCTCAGTGGTGTAAGCACCTGCCTGGCAAGCGCAAGGTCATGAGTTTGATCCCCGTACCAAAACAAAACAAAACAAAACAAAACAAAACAAAACAACATAATCACATCTGTTAGGGTTGGGGAAGAACACTTGTGCCTTCTTCAGAAATGGACTCAGTAAAAATATCTTAAAGCTGGGTTGTAGATCCCTGGAATTCCAGCTTCTCAGAAGGGTGAGGGAGGGGGAAGAGGAATTTGAGGCCAGCCTAGACAACATGGTGAGGCCCTGTCTCAAAGAACAACAACCAAAACCTTATAAATAATAATGATCCAATTTTTAAAAGAAAGTAAAATGCTTATGCTACAGCATAAATGGAAAAGGTAGATACATATGTTTAGGTAGGCTCCGTTAGCAATGATGTGGGCCACAGATTTAGCTCAGTGGCACAAGCGCCTGCCTGGCAAGCACAGGGTCATGAGTTTATGCCCAGTACCAAAAAAACAAACAAAAAACTGATGTAAAACATCCCAGAGAAGAAAGATTGTAAGCAATACAAACTAATGATCATGACAGTTGTCTAAGTGGAGGTAATATACATGCTTCTTCCCTCTATAATTTCCAAATTGTCTCCAATATAGTTTTCTTTGCTTTTTTAATTAACTAAAGAAAATGAGATTTCTAATACTTTGTCAGTCACATACCTTGTCACATACCTTTTAGTATGTCTTGAAATCCATGGCTACATGCACATATATGTGAACTTAATGTCCTAGCTCCAAAAAACTGTGTAAATTTTCACTTTACTTAAGATATTATGGATTTTTTTGTTTGTTTTCGATTTGTTATAGATTAGATAACTAAAGCTTCAAGAATAAATTATCTATAAAATCCAATAAAATATAGCTTTGTATTTTAACATTTTTTCCAAATAGCAGAAATTGCTTCTAACAATAATTTCAAAATTCTGTGGCTAAGTCCATCCAATGACATGTCCTATGTCATGTGTCCACTATGCCTTAGTTGCAGGGAAGGCTCAGAAAACCTGGTACTTGCAACCTCCATAATAGGAGGCCCATGTATCAGGTCGTGACCTAGATCCCTGATCTCTCAAACAAGTGTACGGTGAAGGTTTAAATAAAACGCGACAAGTTACATGATTTTAAGGCTCCAGGAGGGTCAAAACCCTTTAGTTGAGCTTGAGACTCCGAGGGCTAAGACAAAGACTTCTCTGGATCAGTCCACTTTTATTAGGACCTAGGACCTAGGACAAAAGGCGAGGAAACTGAGGAAAGCACAGACAATGAGCAATACCTTGGGAGTCACTTCAAGGATGTCTCCAAGTAATGAATCAAGTGAATTCAGTAGAGTTGTCTTATCATGAAGACATGGTAGGAGACTGTAGGAATAATTTCTGCAGCTGCAGTCTCTAGCTGCTTAATGGATGTTTGAGCCAAGTGTCCACAGCTGTGACCTTGTCTTGCCCTTTGAGGTATCTCTGGCCTCACAGGCCACTATATGCCTCAGCCAGGACCAGTGATTCATAGAGGTTCACTTACTATGAATCAGCTCCCATCACCAGGCAAGGGGCCAAAGCCTAGGACAGACTCACAGATAAACATAGAAAACCAATTAGTAAAATTTAAATCCTGCTCAGAGCCGCTGGGTAGTGGTCTCCAACACACACGAGGTGGGGGAATTCTATAAACACAGGAAGTGTTAAAATGTTGGATGGCTAATGGGAGGCTCAATGTCCATGCTGTCTGTGTGTGTTCATGAAATTGCATTCTGGATTTGAAGTTTCATGACCAACGGTTACAGCGGCCAGGTCACATTTGATAAATATCTCCTGGGTGCACAGGAACCCACTAGATGGTGAAAATGAGGATAAAACCACCAGAAAACCTGTTGTCTAATGAAACAGAAACAAGTGTATTGGCTCTTGACCCAAATGCTTGGTCAAGATTTTTCCTCTTAAGATAATTTCCTTAAACTGTAACCTATTAAAATTATTAGGCCTAAATGACTTAGTTCAACCCAAAAGAGAATGTAATTTTAAGTAATGAATTTTGTACTTCCACAATGATATTTATCTTTAAGCTAAGTATTTACCCAGTTTAATATTTCTTACTCTTCTGCAATTGCATAAACCTCAATATGTCTTCAATTCTTTAAAGTTAACACATACAACCAGCCATTGTGATGCATGTCTGGAGGCTGAGACAGGAGGTTTGCAGTGGGCTACATAGTGAATTTAAGGTCCACCTGAACTAAATAGCAAGACCCTGTCTCAAAAGAAAAACAGGCTGGGGGTTTAGCCCAGTGGCATAAGTGCCTGCTTGGCAAATGTGAGATGGTGAGTTTGATCCCCGGTACCAAAAAAACCCAAAAAAACACACACAAAAAACAAAGTAACCCATAAGGCTAGATCAACTCCTTCGCCAGTTCTGCCTGCTATCATTTATTCTTGATTTCAATTGACAGGTGCAGGGAAGGGGCGGTGGCCTGATCCAGGACAACAAGGATGGGATGTTGAAGAATAAGTGGGAGGAGAGAAGCAACAGGCACCATGGAAAAAACCAAAACCAAGCAAGGTCTGATTTCCTTATGTCTTACTTTAACGTTCAGGATTTAAGAAATGCAGGTTTCAGTCTCATCTTGCCATGCTCTCAAGACAGCATTTCCCATCTCTTATTAGGACCATGCTATCCCCCCAGGAAGTCTATGGTTTTCATGGTCATACTATATATATTCTTATTTTTCCCGGAAGTAACTTTAAGACCACCACAGGACAACATACTGAGAGTAGGTCAGGATACAGATTGAAGCTGAGTATGGTAGTGCACATCTGTAATCCCCAAACTCTGGGAGGCTGAGACAGGAAGATGGCAAATTGAGGCGAGCAAGGTCCTATCTTGAACTGAATTACACTAAAACTAACAAGTGAATAAACAGATGGACTGGACTGGGCATTTAGCTCAGCGTGCAGACCCTGGGTTCAATCTCTAGTAGCCCAAAAGGTACAGATTTGATTAATAAACCTATAGTGTCTTCTAGGATAGCCTAGAAGAAGTGTTTTCTCTTTACCCTATAGGAACAATCACATGAGAACAGATTCTAGCATCATGACTAATTTACAGTTGAGGAAACAGTCACAGAGAAGTCAGGCTACAAAGTATTAAAACTAGGTCTGGGATCCTGGCCTGGGTTCCTAAGTTGTCGTGACTAAACAAAGCTTTTTCTCCCTGCAGGAGAGAATGAACATATGCCGGTGAATAATCCTTCCACACAGATTTACCAGGTAAAGACAACTAGATTCTTTAGAATGCTCCCATGTGTAATAGGAGACTGTCCTACATACAGAGATTTTGACACTCACATGTGTTTCCTCGTACACCATCACATTCATTCTTGTATCAAGAACGTGAAAGAACTGACTATTGGAGGACACGTTTCTCCGCTAATAAAGTGCAGTGCCACTACCCTGCCTCCACCTGCGGTGCTCGCCTGCCGCCGCTGTAGCTGTAACACCATGCAAGACCATTTCCGTGAGAAAGGAGAGCAAAATCTATTTTTCTTACTGCCCCATGTTAACAGGGAGAACTGAAAATTGAAAAGGGGTTATTACTTCAAATGCTCAAATACGGTGACATAAAAAATTTTAAGCTCTTTTTACATTGTAGGAATAATCTGATTGATAAGGAAGATAAAGTTCTGCAGAACATCTTTGCAACAAGAGTTACTTCAAGCTGTTGCACCCCTGGTAATAGAATTTATTTGACTTCTGTCTTCCGCCTATACACTTAAAGGACAGTCCTTATATCGTGGAAGTTTATTCTGACATAATTTACAATATAAAAGCATCTTGGGCTAGGGAAACCCATGCTCCTCTCTAGAGTTATGATAGTGTTATCCGGAACACATGAGTAAGAAGATAGGCATGGCAGAGCATGGTGCTGGTTGAGAGAAAAAAGCCTTTCTCAGCTGGCTCTAAGATTGTGAGCTTTGGTAACTGAGGAAAAGAGCACTTTGCAAGCAGAAAGACAGGCGTCCAGAGGAGTAGATAGTTTAGGGGAATGTTAGATTAATTGACAACTAGTTTTGATAAATACTGTTTAGGAGTTCACTGCTGTGGGCTCATTTAGGGCGAGGCAGTAGAGCGTTATGAAAACATTTAAACTATACTGATCTAGATTTAGATCAGCAATGAGAGGCATGGAGGAAACAGTCTTATTTCAAGTTAATTCACATCTACTGAGTAGCTACTATGTGCAAATGCTACTGCTAAGCCTGATGGAAGTTTTAAAAAATGAAACAAATGTTGTCATTAGTTTTTAAGTGTCCACAACCTAGAAAACACATATGTTTTCATCCAGGTAGGTTGTTGAAAAAATTATAATGAAAGCATTGATATAATTCTATGGGGGAAAGGTGAATTAGTACTGATCACAAGGCTTGAAGTAGGCAAACTAGAGACAAACTGATCATGTACGAGTGGCTAGGAGGCAGGTCTTTTCAGGAAGGGGGATATCGTGAATGGAGGCTGGGAAGCAGGAGTGGGCCCTCACTCAGTACTGATTTGATGCTTCCCTGGTGCAAGGTCGCTAAATGCTTTCTCCACCCACTTTCCGTCTGCTCATGTCTGAGTGTGTGGCATTTGAATGAGTATGAGTCCCTCCTTAAACTTAGGTAGGAGTTAAAGTCTATTATAGCTTTTATGTAGGTCGCTCCCTGGATGTTGGCTAAATATAGCTGCAGTGGGGACGGCCTTGTTACCTTACTGTGTCACAAATCCAAGTACATGTGTTCACAGTGGAATACACGATGCAGTGAAAGTGGAGTTGGTCTATATGACCTCAGTGATGCTATGTTGACCCATCCCTGTTTTAAAAGAACACTTCCCAAGTCTGTTTACTCCAATCAACGTTTAACCAAAAGAAGAAGCAGGAGAAGTAAAGAAGAAGAGGAAGAGGAGGAAGGAGGGAAGTGGGGAGGAGCCAGTTATAAGAGAATACAATCTATATTAGAAGGGACAATATCTGAAGCAATACATGAGATTTCTGCAATTATTTCCATATTTATTTTCTTGATAGATCCTCACTCTACCCGATGTTATATACAAAAGTTAATACTTGGTTTTTGGGTCTTTAAAAACTGTCTCTCTCCTCATTTAGAATGTAAGCTCTAAGGGCAGGAACCTAGTTTATTTTGCTCTTCTTTGTATTCTTGGGATAAAGTAGAGTGCTTGAGATACAATACATATTCAATGAATACTAGTTGAATGAATGAATACCTGCAAGATGTGTACATTGCTTTGAGCCAAGAAATCTGAGCAGTCATTCAATGCATGGTGGCAAATAGTATTGGGCAAACTGGTTCTTTGGAAAAAATGATGAGATTCAAAGAGTTTGTTAAAAGTTTAAGTACAAAAGCCAAAAAATTTTAGGATAAGTATTTATTTTGTCTCTATGTGCAATATCTAAGTTAAAAAAAACCACAAGAAATTACAACCAAAAGGGCCCAAGAGTTCATCCACATCATAATTTACAAATCTTTAACATAAAATATTTTGAGCAAATTCAAAGGCAAATACCAAAATTGGAAAGATACTTACAACAAATATTTCAAAGATTTAGTGACATATAATGGAAAATTCCAACACCCATTTATAAAAAGGGCAAAGAATGCACATTCTTCACTCATTTGTAGCCTTGGCAGTGTAACCACTGCATTTTTCTCCATTTTTATCATTTAAATTTGGTAAGATACATTTTTCTAAATCCACAAATTTAAGATATTATGTACAATTCAGAATGTTTCCAAGAATATTTAACCCACACTCTGATTAAATATATTTTTATAATTATTAATTCATTGACTATTTAGTCTCCCTTTTATATAGATTTTCTTTTGGGTTAAATATTACCTAATATCAGGATGAGGGTTTAGCTTAGTGGCATAAGTGCCTGTCTGGCAAGTGCAAGGTTGTGAGTTTGATCCATGGTACCAACCCCCCCCAACTATATCTCTATCTATCTATCTATCTATAATCTTATATCTTTGAAGCATAATAATTACATATTTCAGAATTTATTCTGAGGAAATAATTTTAAATACACAACAAAGTTTACATAGTATAATATAGCCAAAAGCATAATATAGCTGGGTGTGATGGCACACACCTGTAATCCCAGCACTTGAAAGACAGGCAGCAGGATCATTGTGAGTTCAAGACCGGCCTGGGCTACAGAGTAAGTTCAAAGCCAGCTCAAACTGCATAGCAAGACCTTGTCTCAAAAAAAAAAAGTGTACTAGGACAGCATTATTTCTAATCGTGAAAAATGACAACTTTTCAGTATGAGTGAATAGGTAGGTAAACTGGCATATTATATACCCCTTAAAAGGGATACTTAGAAAAAGTTTGAAGGGTATGGAAGAGGGCTTATAATATAGTAGGGGCAAAATATATGAAGGGCAAAATCAAAATATCTGTAGTGTGATCTCAGCTATATAAATATCTTCATCTAAATGCATATAAAAACTATAAGAAAATGTGAATGCTAATGGTCATACTGAAATAACAAGACTTGGAGTGATTCTCATTTTTCTTTATTTTTCTCTGTAATGAAATAATTTAAGAAATAATTTATGTGTCAAAAGGACATCTAATTGAAAACCTATGGGAACCAGTCCTACAGTAATAGGTTTCATCATCAAAACTGCCATTGAAGGTTTTCTACGATTTGTTAAGTCCTAGTTGAGCCTCAGTTCTTTTTGCCACTGAGGAGTATTCTAACACTAGAGAAGTTAGAAGGCCTATGGTGTACCCAAGGAGCGATAAAATAAATTCTTAACACACTAGGATTTGCATCAGCTTTAATAGGATCCTCTAAGAATGACTTCAAGGGTCAGCTTCTGCAGGGAGTATACAGGAATGGGTTAAGAAACCTACCCTTGCTAGTCAACTTACTTCCTGCCCACTTTGTGCTTTAAATCATTGCATTTCTGGGTATCAATAATGAGGCCTAAAACTGAAAGATGGAAGGTGGCAGAAAAGCAGGTTTCTTCTGCAGTGACTCTGGTCCAGGGGAAAAACCAAAGCAATTTCTGGGCATCCTTGCTATCTTGTGCTACTCCAAAACAGCTGCGTTTTGCTCTTACAGAATAAAGTGTTGTAGGAATGTGACATGCCTTGTGGCTGTTTCCCAAACCTTGACATTCCTGGCTTTGCAGAGTTCCCAAGGCACAGGCACACCTTGCATTTCCTCAATAGAATCCTGACTTGGGTAATAGGGCAGAAAGAAATGGGAAGTCTGTGTAAAAAACAAGTTGGAATTCTTGAAGCATTTAGTTTGAGGCCTGAAAGAAAGATCTTTGTTGGAAAAAAAATTGGAAGACACTGCCTAAAATTCATCTTAAGAAGAGTTAAGAAGCCAAGAAAGGAAAGAAAATTGAGAAGCAAGCACTTAAGAGCAGGAAATAGGAAGAATTCGGACTCTTCTCCCCATTTCTTTGAGCCTAAGCTGCCCTCTGTGGTACCCTAGGCTTTGAAGTACAAGTCCTCCCTGAACCTGCCTCCGGTGGGAGCCCGCCTTCAGCGGCAGGATGGAGGGATCATAACCTCTCTAGAGCAGCTCCATGAAAAAATCAACGAGATGAGGAACGTGTTCAACTCGCTGGAGTACAAGGTAGACTCCCATTTCTAATCGTTGGGGTGGGCTGTGGGCTGTGAGATAAGAAAGCAGAGGAGAGAGCAGAAAAGAGATGTGAAGACCATGTCCTCCAGGGCTTTTTCATTCACAAGGCAGTGCTGTAAAACCGGGCGTGGTGGCGCACGCCTGTAATCCCAGCACTGGGAGGCTGAGGCAGGAGGATTGTTGCAAATTCAAAAGCAGCCTGAGCTACAAGTGAGCTCAAGGTCAGCCTGAACTGCATAGCAAGACCCTGTCTCAAAACAACAAACAAAGCAAGGCAGTGATGTTGTTGTGGAAAACCGGTCTGTAACAACTAGAGCACCTGAAGCATTTTAAAAGTCACCCATTGTCACAGTGTGTGAGGCCTGGCTTCTCCTGGCTTGACATTGGTTGTGAAGCTGTTTATAAAGCAGTAGTGACTCATTCAAAGAAACATAAGGAGAGGAAGTGGGCTGGTAGCTCAGAACAGTTTCAGAATTCCCAGAGTCCCCATATAACCTGCCTGTTAAAGAAAATTTTGATCGTTTTAAAATGTTTTCAAGAGTTGAGGGACTGCAGGTGAAGAAGTCTTTTTCCCTAGGACTCTGTTGTTGTCTTTTAGCATCTAGCAGAAAACCACACATACTCCTATGGAAGCAGTGATAATGAAACCTATTTCTTTTGGATAGTGGTTCTCTTTTTTTCCTAAGCAAAACCTATGTGTCAGGGCACTGAAATGAACATCGGACTTCCTTTAATTTTAAAAATTGTGTTCTTTTTATTTTGAGTTTAGATAACTATCAACTTTATTATTCTCACAGAAGATGAATTTGCATAATAAAAAAAAACAGATCAGAAGGTAGTTGATCAAGTGATTTACTCCAGCAGGATGACTGAATTAGATGTACCAAGATCCATCACAAAGATTAATTCTATTTAAAATTAATTGGAATGAAAAATATATTGTTTATCTTGTTTCCCAGTTTTCCATCCATAAATACTTCTTAGGTAATCCTTTTTTTTCTTCTTCTTCAAAACATTCTCTTTGGTTACTCTTATTTCTGCCTTTCCCTGTCCTAGAAAGAAACTGTGAAACACAAAACACTGTATTTTTAAAATGTAGCACAGGATATTGAGTCTTTATAGTGGAAGACATCATTGCAAGTTGGTGCCATTTGGATGAATTGATTCTGAAAATGTTTAGAAATACACATATGAAGAAGCTTTGTTATGGTACCTGGACTTCAGTTTTCATTCCTTAGTTGGCGAATACTTTAAATTATAGAATAAACCTAAGCGGTTCTATTTTGAAGAGAGAAGTAGAGCTAAGAGTTCTATTACTTGGCCGAATAAGATCATAAATGTCCAGAAAGTAGTACTGTTATCATATTGTTATTATTTAAATTTAGTGTCTGTTGAAATTGCTTTTCTCATTTGTTCAATAAATAAATCTGAGCCTTTAGAAGTACTCCATTTTCTCCACATTTCTCTTTGTGCTTAACATTTTGATTTGTCACGTAAAGAGGAAAAGAATGAAAAATTTTGAACACCTATGTCAAGTGTATGCGTATAGTTATAGTAGCACATAGTTAAGGTAAATACCTTATATGCTTCATTATATATTCAAGACAGCCCTGTGACATAGATATTATAATTATTTTATAGATAAGGAAACTGCTACAAAGAGGTTAACCAACTTGACTAAGGTCTTACTTCCTGCATGGGACAGCTAGGATTTATCCCCTACTTAACTTCCTCTTTCATGGTTTACAACTTGACATCCAAAGTCCAGTGTGCGCATTCCTGTATGGCCAGGCTTGCCTGCTGCAGGGATGCCCAGCACCACTGACCTGCTCAGCTCCCACTGCTGTAGGCACCTCTGTGTTTACCTTACGGATTAAAGCTCACTGTCATCGAAAATGTCATTACCAACTTTTTCAGGATAATATCCAAGGACAAAAAAAACCCAAACCAGAAACAAAACTTTTCTTTCCCTTTCAGAGAAATTTTCATCAATCCCTAGTTCTTAGTCATCTTGCTTTTTAGCTTCCTAAGGACTAAAAGAAGTGAATTTCTTTATTCTCTTATCATACAAGGGAGAATATGACCCATCACTCTTCTTTCACAGAATTCAGAGTTACCAGGTTAAGACTCTTTTCACATATGCATATTGCTTTTCAGGTAAATTGCACTTTTATCACAGGTTTTAAAATAAATGGTAGATTGCAGGGGCACTTATAAACTTTATTGCTTTCTTGCTTGCCACTTATCAAACTTCATCATGCACTGTGTAAAGAATATACTATTTCTCCCTAGACAAATGGTGCCCAGGTTGCCTTAAGTTTTCCAAACTCAAGCAAACGAAGTCTGTAGATTTCCAAGAGCCTGGTTTCTCAAAAAAAAGAAAAATCCAAGGGGTCAATAATGCCACTGATAATAATTTATAGCAAGTTCACTTCACTTTCCAAACATTATTTAGTTACAGGCCCTGGCCTCCGAGCTGAAAACTGGTTTCACAGAGGCAATGCAGGAACTGTCACGAATTCAACATGGAGAATACGCTTTGGAAGAAAAAGTTAAGAGCTGCAAATGTTCCATGGAAGAAAAAGTTACTGAGATGAAAAATTCATTAAACTATTTCAAGGTAGTTACCTTGTTTATTTTCCCTCTAAAAAAAGAATGTTGGTCCTCAGTTAATGGGAGTAGAAAATGTGCCCTTTCCCTAGTAGCCAAATAAAAGAATTTATCATCTGCACCATTCCCTAGTTACCATGGAAAAATATCTATTTGGTGATATCTATTTGGTGTTTTTCTTTTTCACAACTGTGTTAAAATTGGAGATCATGATAGAAGTATAGTTTTTAGTCCTTGTTAATTAATTTCTTCTTTCATTCAATAAATATGTGCTAAAAGCTTATGGAATACTGAATATTATATATACTGTCATTCCATGTACCAGTTTAAAATACCAAAATTCTTGTTTTTTAGGAAGAGCTGAGCAATGCCATGTCAATGATCCAGGCCATCACTTCCAAACAAGAAGAAATGCAACAGAAAATTGAACAACTGCAACAAGAGAAACGAAGAGAGTCTCGAAAAGTTAAAGCCAAGTGAGTGTCTTAAAAATATATACCAAAAGCCAACCCGTAAGCTTGTACAGAAGCACCAAGAACAACTTCCCCACTCTATCAACACACAGCCGGCTGGCCCTGGGGCTCTGGGAGTCAGCACATGATAGAGAGCAGAGTCCCAGGGAAGTTGGTTCATTCCAAAAATGGATGCTAAATATTACAGAGGAAAATATACTCAATACACTATGATGTGAAGTGGAAATAATGCAAAATGGCATGGAGGTTTTGATCACAACATCAAAATATAACAATAACAACTGGAAAGATATATGTAAAAATAATGATTGTTGTATAAAGTGTTTGTTGTGTTAAGATTTGAGGCCACCAGTGATTTCTTTTTTAAAATTGTTTTCTAAAATTTCTCTAAGGCTGCTATTACTTTACTTCTATGATTGAAAATAAATTTATGTTAAAGAGTGTCTCAACTAAGTTTCACCACTCAGTATATGTAATCTTTATTATCATATGTTCTTCACATTATCACATTTGAAATAGAAATATGAGAATATTTGTGAGACCCTGAAGAACAGGTTAGCAGATGTAAATCATCCCAAACTATAGTTACGTATAAAATTCCTGATGAGCGGGGTGTGATGGTGCACTCTTGTAATCCCAGCACTTGGGAGGCTGAGGCAGGAGAACTGTTTGCAAGTTTAAGACCAGCCGAGGCTACACAGCGAGCCCAAGGCCAGCTTGAACTGCATAGGGAGACCCTGTCTCAACAAGACAATAAATAAAATAAAATAAAATAAAATAAAATAAAATAAAATAAAATAAAATAAAATAAAATTCCCCGATGATAGGAAAGCTACTGACAAAAAACTACGAATGGAGAAATTACATTTAGAAGTGATTTGAAGCTATCTGAAGCTTTTTCTCCAGCTCAGATGACAAATTAAACTATGTGAATTACTAATAATGGGACGCTTTTCTCTTTGTGCTGGGGCTCGAACCCAGAGTCTTGCACATGCTAGGCAAGCTTTCTACCACTGAACTATACCTGCAGCCCCTCAGTGAACTATTTTCAATTTGTTCATTTGAGATAGGGTCTCCCTGTGTGGTTCAGGCTGGTCTGTACTCACTGTGTAGCCCTGGCTGGCCTCAAACTCCCAGAGATCCTCCTGCCTCAGCCCTCCCAAGTCCTAGAATTACAGGCATGTGCCACCATGCCTGATGGTTTAATGGACCATTCTTAACTTATGAAAATAGCTATTTTTATGACTCATCCTAATAATTTGGACATTTTCTCACGTTGCTATGAACTAAATCCTCTCCTGATAAATCCAAGGAGAAAACTAGCTTTGTTGTATTCCTTTCCCAGGAAAACTCAAAAAGAAGAACACAGCACACAGGCTGGGCCTGCACAAGCGCAAGGAAGCCCCTTCCGTTCCATCAACATTCCTGAACCTGTTCTTCCAAGTGAAGACTTTACCAATATTTTGCCTTCTCAGGCCTATGAAAAAGGTACAGTGCACAAATCACAGTCAATGAACCAAGTATTCCCCCACCCTGATTTCTAGAACCTATTGATACAGTAATAAGAATGAGTTTAAATGCTCCTTCTTTATCAGAGGAACATGATATACCGCCCAGAATTTTTCCTTATTACCAGAAGTTAGAAGGATCCAGGGGACTCAAGAGCTCCTGAAAACCTGCCCAGTTTTGAAGACTTTGTTTTCAGGAAAACACTAGTTTGGATTCTTTTGTTTCAATTGGATTTAAAATGATTTGTTGTACAATCAATACTATACCAACCATAAGAAAGAACTGTTTCATATATTTTACTCTAAAAAGTTGTTTTAATTGGCACTCTGACTCAGTACCCATTCTTCTCTGAAACAAAACAAAACAAAACAAAAAATAACACAGCTGGTGCTATTTGTGGGCTGCAACAGTCACCAACCACATCCCTGATCTGAGGGATGGGAACAGACCTTATGGAAGGGCACCCTGGCAGTACTACGGAAACTAGCTTTCCAACCAACAAGATCATGGACCCAGGTACGACTCAGGAAAACAATACATTTTATTTTTTATTTTTATTTTTTGCTGTACCGGGGATTGAACTCACGACCTCGAGCTTGTCAGGCAGACGCTTATGCCCCTGAGCTAAATCCCCAGCCCCCAAACAATACATTTTAAAAATGTTTGCCTCATCTGTGTATTCTCAACAGTGTCTTGCAAAGCACCTCTATACAGAAAAGTGAATGTAGAAATTCACACTGTTTATGTGACTTTCCTTATTCATTCATTCATTTATTTATTTTTGGTCTTAAATAGAAAGTCCTCAAAAGGTAGGCTTAATGACTTCTCAACCAAGTGTCATCTTCTCAAGGCAGGGTTTGTGTTTGTGTATCCTTATGGCTTAGGGAACAATTTGGCTTATACAGTCACAGGCGGTAAGTATGTTCTAAATAACTGAATATAAAAATCAGAATCAAGTGGCTTTTATGGGGGTGTGCGTCTTTATTTTTTTGACTCTGTAGGTTTTATTTAAGAGACGGCTGGTGCAGCCAGGACTCACTAGCTCTAATGGGGAGTGGGTCCATGTGTGGTTCTGTTGTTTTTGCTTCCTAATCTGGAGAGCAAGTCTTGGAAGGATGATCCTCGCTGGAGAAGAGTTCAGGACTGGTTTGGAAAGTAGAGATCAGATCATTGGCAGATTCAAGACAGCTGCATATGTTCACAAGATAAAGTGTCAAAGATTACATTTTAAAACAAATGTACCATCCCTCAGGAAAGGAATAATCACAAGACCTGTTCATTTCACTGAGAACAGCTGATTCAGATGATTCCAGACCCCACATGGATTTAAATGAACAGTTTTGCTGGCAACGCCTCATTCTTTTCATGCTATATACATGTGGTTATAGTTTATTCTACTAAATTGCTGCAGAATATTTGGGGACAATGTGCTGTAATCAAATATTCTGGATACAATTGGTGGTAACATGTTAAAATTTTGGGTCAAAGAACTAAACTTTCAGAAAGTGTTGGCTTATCCATTTTTAATGAGAAATTAGTGCAATTGTTGTCTATTGCCCAAAATTTAGTAGCTAAGAGCAGTAAACATTCGTTATCTTGAAATTTTTCTTAGTAAGAACTCTTTGCATAGATTTGCTGAATACCACTGGCTAAGGTCTTTCACAAGGTTACAGTCAAGGCATTGGCCATGGCTGTCACCTTGTGTGAACAGTCTGCTAAGGGGCATCTACTGCCTGGCTTACTCACACGGCTGTTACAGGTCCTTGTTCTTGTGACGTGAGCTTCTCAAAGCTGCTGCCTTACAAAGTGACAGCTGGCTTCCCCTAGCACAAATGAGCTGAGGGAATGTCCAAGATGAAATCCGTAGACTTTGTATAATCTAATCCTGGAAGTAGCATCCTATTCTTTCTGCCATATTGTATTCATTAGAAGCCAATCATTCACTCCAGCTCCTACTCAAAGAAAGGAATTATATAAGGACTCGAGTCCTAAAGGAATTATATAAGGACGTGGGGGTAATGGGGAGCAGTCTTTGAGGCTGCTCTCCACAAATGGCTAAGCCTCCATTTTAAAAGGCAATGCCTGAACTGTGTCCTGTGATGCAAAAGCTTCAATCATATGCTTTCTAAGTGTGTAACTGACAAGTTCAAAGCTGTCCTTCTGCAGGACCAGATTCGCCTTTCCTTTGGATTCCTTCTCCTACCCAGGAGGACTTCAGGAAGATTTTTTATGTAACTAGGCTCTTCTCGCCTATCATTCTCACCTATTTACTCTTGCTTAGGAAAATTGAAAGCTAACCTGTTTTGGGGGGGGGGCTTTTTTCCAGTGCTAAGGATGAAACCCAGGGCCTGGGACACACTAGACAAATGCCTACTGCAACTGTGTCCTCAGCCCTGAGAGCTAATTTTTTGAATAATATGATTCCAGTATCAATTTCCTCTTTCTTATCTCCTATTTATTCAACCTTTGCAGTATTGGCTTCCATCCTTCCCTTTAACTAAAACTCTTTCCTTCCTTTTCTTGATAGTTTGATACCTTAGGTTCCTGTTTTCTTAAGATGATTTATTTATTTATTTCCTTTTGGCTATTTCCTGTGCTTCCTTGATTTTCCTCCTACTTTATGGTTGCTCCTTCTTAAATTCTCTGTTTGGCTCCAGATTGTCCTCAAAATAAAGTCCAAATTTCTTAGCACAGTTTACAAGGCTGTGTACTAACTAGCCTCTGCTTTTCTTCTCAGAGTTGTCTTTTATCACCCTCTAGTTCTTAGGCCTTGCAGTGCTCTGTAATCTGTGGTTTCTGGCTCTTTACATGTATTATTCCCCCTACTCATGTCCCTTTCTCCCTTTTACTTTTCCTAGCTAACTCCAAGTTCCCTGGGCTGGGGCTTTAATGTCTACTCTCTAATGTGAAATTGATACAATATTGTTGAAATGAGGTTTGGATTCAGCTGGTCCGTGTTGAGGCCTGAGCTTTGGTGTTTCTAATGACCTCATGTGATAGCAATGCTGCCAAACTTTAAATCATGAAGTATTAGAAAATATTCCTGACACCATCCTTTGTAGTACCCAGTCTTCCTCTCCATCAAATCCATTTCAGTTGCTGCCCTAATAGACTTTTCGTAGCACCCTATAGTTTTATCTCCTCCCTCCTAATCTATCTCCCTCCCTTCTTCCCTCTTTCCTTCCCTCCCTTTCGTCTCTCCTTCCTTCCTTCCTTCCTTCCTTCCTTCCTTCCTTTTCTTTCCTTCCTTCCTTCCTTCCTTTTCTTTCCTTCCTTTTCTTTCTTTCCTTTTCTTTCCTTCCTTCCTTCCCTTCATCCATCCATTTTTCCCAGGCACTGCTTAAATAATGAACAAAACAACCAAAGTTCATGGAGCCTTTCTTTGAGGGAAGCAGATAATGAACAAGATAAGGAAAATATGTTGCATGTTAGATGGTATTATATTAAAGAAAAAACAAGGGAGAATTGCAATTTTAAATAAGGTGCCAGGTAAAAATGTGAAAGGAAGAAAGTTTGCTTAGGGATACAGAGGGGAAGAGGGGGACCAGCCAGTACCAAAGTTCTGGTGAGAACGTTACTGATATGTCCAAAGACTGGCAAGAAGACCAGGGTGGACAAGTGAAACAGAAAGAGAGTCAGTTAAAAACAAATAACAGCAACAACACGAGGCAGCTGGCAGGGTTGGGGAGCAAATATTTTAGGGTGTATGATCATCATAAGGACCCAGGCATTTACACTGAAATGGGAAGCCATTGGAAGGCTAATCAGATGAGTGACAGAGTCTGATTTACATTTTAACAGCATCATACCACTCTGGTCATCATTATTACCATCATCACCCCTGCTGCTATATCACCATCATAGTTAAAAACAATTTAGCTTTTGCAGTATGCCAGGTACTACTTTAAGCAGTATTTAAATGCATTAACCTGCTTAATTCTTAAGTAATCATTCGAGGTAAGTACCACTAGTACATATCTTTTACAGCTGAGAAAATAGTGCTTGCCACACTATACATAATTCTGTCTTCCTCCCTCCCTTCCTTCCTTTTTTCTTTCCTTCTTTCCTTCTGGTTCTCTGTTTCTCCCACCAGACTATAAAATCTGTGTCTGTCTTCAGTGCCTGGCTTCTAGAAGGCATTTAGCCAATGATACAGAATGAATACTGAATGAACGCTTTCCTTTCTCCACAGCCCCAGAGTCCAGATCCGTTCATGTAGGAGACAGTAATGTGAAGGGGATGATGGGTCCTGGTAAGTGGCTCTTCTCTTTCAGTTCCTTTTTCTTCCAGCAATTTCGTTCTTTCCCCTTCAACTCCCTCAGTCTCAAACCAAGCATGAAAGAACTCAGGCAAGATAAGGAATTCCAATGAATTACTAAGATCCAAGAGGTATATGAGAGTTGGTTAGTGGCTCACTTAATCCTAATGAGAAAGGAAGGCTGGAGAAGTTTAGGACAAATCCAGTAGTTTTGGTTCTTTTTGGCTCAGTTCCTCAGTTCAATTCCTCATGAATTAGCATTTGCCAAATCTCACAGGTGAGTATTTCATGATACAAATGTCCCACAGATCACACCCTTTTGGTTTGATTCAAAAGTTATTTACTTCGTTGACAATTCACCAATGTTTTATATATTATTTTACCTTCCTTTCCACTTTCCTTTTTCCAACTTACCATCATCAGAGTCAAGAGGATAAATTGCAAAAAAAGACATTGTCCCTGGCAGTCTTCCTCCTCCTCTTTCTACTTCTCTCCTAGTGGGGCTACAGGCATTTTGTGTATTCACCTGAAAGGAAGTCGATGTGGGAAATCAATACATATATTCTAAATCAGTTCTATTACATTATGAATTCATTTTTTTTTTTTTTGTACTGGGGATCGAGCTCATGACTGCATGCTTGTAAGGCAGGCACTTATGCTGCTGAGCTAAATCCCTGACCCCCTGAATTCATTTTTTAAAAAAATTCTTCTTTCGTAGAGACTATACACAAAGAGTAGAGGATGTATAGATCATAAGTAGAGAAAGGCGACTCCTCCTGATCCAGGAAACTTTAAATCCTTAATTGATATAGTTAGCCCTTAAGGAATGGTTGTATCCAAACCAAGGTATATTAGTTAAGAGTTAGCAACAAACACCATTTTTTCCTTAAAAAGAATGATCTTGATTACAGATGTTATTTTTCAGGAGTGAACCCAACGACTCCAGAAGCAGATGAAAACCTCAAGTCTTGTATCTCAGCTGATATCCAGCCCAAGGGCCACCTTTCGTCTGGCATGTGGAGGCAGCCCAAGGAGGGCAAAGAGTGGGGAGAAGAATATGTCACAAAGGACCATCCTGATAAACTCAAGGAAGCTGGTCAGGGTAGACACAGCTCCTTGGATAATGTTTTATGTGAAACCTCTTTAGCTGGTAAGTTCCACGGGGAAATTCAGACCGAAATTTTAGAGAACAAGATAGAACATAGGTTGGAAAGTGAGGGCTAGAATCCTGACATGTTAGACTGAGTGGATGCATGAAACCACCTGGTCTCTGGTATTTTTTTTTCAAATGAAGCAATCAAAGCCCACAAAGGTGAAAGAACTCACCAGAGGTGATATCTCTATCATCGTGATTCTAGGCATTCACGACTTCTAGTAATGTAGTCCTTTGGGGAGAAAAAAACCACTAAGGTTCATGGAGAAGAAGGATGAAAATGTGTGAACTATTTAGTCAGAGATATGGAATCTTCCATATGTTATTGTATATATATATATGTAGATCCATGTATTATTGTAATCTTCCATGGATATAAAACGCTGAATCAGGCTGATGTTCCTCCCTCCCCCTGCTCTCTCAACCTTTTCATTCTTTTTTTCCCTTCCTTCATACCATTAATCATTCCTGGACACTTCCTGGGTGTCAGACAGTGCCAATTCTCCTAACTATTTGGGGAGGTAATTTTTAAAAGTTAATTTTAATTTAATTATTAAATACTTGCAAAATAAGTGGTACTAAAAGTTTTGTTAGGAAAAACGGCTGTTACTACTCTGAAGTCTTTTGACGGCTTCTTTTGGTATTTGCTCCTGTGTTTAAAAAACATTTATACTGCTATTTTGGAAACTATATTTTGCTGAGGGTTAATTGACGTAGAGTGCAATTCAGAGATTACATTTAAGCTGCTTGACTTTTTACATAGGTGTATCCACTGTGATCTCTAGCCAGACCGACATATTGAACATCTCTGTAGCTCTAGAAAGTTCTCTCATAATCTTTTCAGCCAATATTTTCTCAAAGAACTATTGCTGTGCCTTCTGCGATCATACATTAGTTTTGTCTGTTCCTTTTTTTATTTTAAAGAGAATAAAAGGAAAACAATAAAAACGATACAAAATTTCAAAACAAGATGATCAGAAATTAACAATGGTTATTACATTGCTTATTGTTGTCTTTAAAATAGTTGCTCAGATTACCAGATATGAAAAATTAATCAAACAATGTAAGCACTAACTGTTCCTTTCAATGAACTAATAGAATTAGTAGCACAATTATCTTAGCTAGCTCATGTATATATATTTTTTTTCTTTTTCCTTTTTTTCTCCTTTTCCCCATTCCAGTTGTTTTTTCCTTTTGAGCAGTTTCTTTCCCTTTCACAATATCTATTGTACCTTTTAGATCTTATTTACTCTTTCAGTTTCTTACACGAGGGAGACAATATGATGTTTACACACACAAGTCTGATTCATTTCACTCATGAGTATGGTCTTTCGTTATATCCAGTTACCTATAAGAGCCTCAAGTTTCTCTCTTTACAGTTGAGTAGTACTCCATTGTACAAAAATACCACATCTTGGGCTGGGGATTTAGCTCAGTCACATAAGCGCCTGCCTGGCAAGCATGAGGACATGAGTTCAATCCCCGGTACCAAAAAAAAAAAAATAGCACATCTTTTTTTTTTAAAATCCATTCCTTAGTTGATGGGCATTTGGGTTATTCCCAAGATTTAGTTATTACAAACTGTGCTGCTATAAACACGTGTGCACATATATCGTTGTGGTATGATATTTTCAGTTCTTCTGGGAAAATACCTGGAAGGAGAATAGTTGAGTTGAATGGGACCTCTAATTGTAGTTTTTTGATGAGTCTCCACACTGATTTCCACAGTGTCGCACCAGTCTACACTCCCACTAGCAATGGAGAAGGTTCCTTTTTTCCCACAGCCCTGCCAGCATTTGTTATTGGATTGAACATCATATAAATGAAATAATATGACACTCACTCTTTTGTACTTGGCGTTTTTCTCTCACCATAATGTTTTTTAAGATTCATCCATATTGTTACATGTAATTCAGTTGATTATTCAGTCCTGTTTATTAATAACACTAAATTAATTTACCATCCTCTGATGGTGCACATTTGTATTGTTTCCTCCTTGGGGCTATTATGAACAAAACGTCTGTGAGTATTTTTGTGCCAGATTTTTTTTTAAGACATGTGCTCATTTATGTTAAGTATATAACTTAGGAACAGAATCTCTGGGTTGCACGGTTAAGATCATGTTTAACTTTAAAAGAAAATAACAAGTCACTTTCCTAAGTGCTTAGATGATTTTATGTGCCCACCAGCAATGTATGAGGACTCCGCTTGCTTTACATCCTTCCCAATTCTGGAAGTGAGCAGTCTTTGTAATTTTAGCCATTCTCATAGGTGTGCACTGATATGAGACTGTGGGTTTTTTTTTAAAATTTTCACCTTCCTAGTGACATCTGATACTGAATGTATTTTCCTCATATGCTTATTGGTTGTTCACAGATCTTCTTTTATGAAGTATCTGTTAAGTCCTTTGCCCAATTTTTAAATTGTGTTTTCTTTTTTCTTTTTTTTAATTTGTAGGACTTTAAAATATATTCTGGGTATGAGTTCTCTGCCTGATGCAGGTGTTGAGAATAGTTTATTCTAGTCTGTGACTTGCCTTTTCACTTTCTTAATAGTCTTTTGATGAACAGAAGTTTTAAGCTTTAACGAAGTCCAATCCATCTATTTAAAAACTTTTTAAGTAGTTTATGACTTTCATATGCTTCCAAGAAACCTGTCTGTCTCAAGGTTACAAAGTTATTGCCATATGTTTTCTCCTGAAATTTTTATAATTTTACCTTTCTCATACGACAGTGATTTAGGGCATGGTGGCTCACGCCTGTAATCCCAGCACTCGGGAGACAGGATGGCCACAAGATCGAGGCTGTGCTGCATAATAAGTTCAAGACCGGCCTGAACTACATAACAAGATTCTGTCTTGAAAAACAAAAAGACTATGATTTAAATAAGTTTTAATGCATAATGGGAGGAAGAGATTCAGATTAATGTTTCCCCCAGTTAACTATCCTGTTGCTTCAGTACTATTTACTGTAATTCCTTCTTTTCCCCTACTGAATTGAACTGATCACAGTCAAGTGATCTCATATGAGCGAGTCTAGTTCTAGATCATATTTTTATTTCAATTTTCAGAAAATTGTCATTTTGACAATATTGAGTCTTCTGTTCAAAGAGCATGCTATTTATAGTCTTCCTATCTTTTTAAAGCTTTCATGTATATAGATCTTCTTGCATTTTTCTCAGCAATGTAACAATGCATCTATAATTTACTTTTATTTTTCCCTTTTAAAGCATCTGCCTCAAGATCTCTGTCATCCTGTTCCACTCTGGTCCCTCACACTGCTGTTATCCTGGGACTTCCGTTTTCCTAGGAATTTCTTTCGTATTTCTCCCATGTTACATTCCTGTTTGGTTGTTAACAATTATGCTTTTTCATCTTGAGTGTCCTTGGTAGCTTGGTTCACTCTTTATTTTGATAGAATACATTCCTTGTTATTTCCACATACTTTACTGTTAATTTAACTTAATAGAAAACGTTTTCCCTTCTCATTTTGAAGCAATGTTACCATGTCTTCTAACTTCTAAGGTTGCTGTTGGAAAGTCCAATACCATTCTGATCCCCAGTCCTTTATATGTTACTTTTCTCTTCGGTAACTTGATGTCTTCCTGTCATCCTTGCTGTGCTGACACTTCACGGTGCTATGGTGTGCCTTACACTAACGTGAGTCTTCTGCATTAACTCCACAGAGCACAGTAGGTCCCTTCCTCTGGGGGCAGATGGCATAAGATGTTTTCCTCTGTTCATTTGGTAATGTCTTCTCATTCATTTCCTTCTCTTTGTCCAAAACTTCTACTAAGTTGATGTTGGATCTTCTGTATTGATTTTCTCACCTGCCATGTTTTTCACTTCTATTTTCCTTCACTGTATCTCTTTTTGTTTGTTTGTTTTGAAGGGAAGATTGTATCTCTTTGACTTTATCTTCTACCATCTTAATTTTTACTATATCTTTTTAAATATCAAGTGGTTCCTTTTAAAAACTATTCTCTCCTTTTAAACATAGCATCTTGTAACTAATATGGTAGCTCACCCGTGATCCCAGCACTTGGGAGGCTGAGGCAGGAGGATTGCTGTGAGTTTGGGGC
The DNA here is from genome assembly GCA_004027295.1 of Dolichotis patagonum. Classification (NCBI taxonomy): domain Eukaryota; kingdom Metazoa; phylum Chordata; class Mammalia; order Rodentia; family Caviidae; genus Dolichotis; species Dolichotis patagonum. The sequence goes on from PVJX010004652.1 coordinate 51,164, forward strand.
CAGTCTGGGCTATATAGTGAGTTTAAGACCAGCCTGAACTGCATGGCAAGACTTTGTCTCAAAAAGAAATAAATTAATTTAAGAAATAAAAATAATAAAAATTTAAAAAATATAAATAGCATCTTGTAATTGTAATTACAATGGTTAGAATGTTTTTCTCATATCTCTTTATGAATATTAATTATATAATTATTTGAAGTTTTCATTTGTATCTGTATTGTGTCTGTTTCTTTACCATATCCCCCTAAATAAATGTTTATAATGCTGGCAAGGATATGGGGGAAAAAGAAAACCTATTACATTATAGGTGGTACTGTAAACTAGTATAGCCATTTTGGAAATTAATACGGAGACATCAAAAAACTAAGAATAGAAATTCTATTTGACCCAGCTCTCCAAAATACCATAAGTCATCATACTATAGTGATGCATGTATATGCATGTTGATGGCAACAAAACTCATAATAATTAAATTTAAATCATATAAGCAGCCTATATCCCATCACCAGATGGATGGATAAAGAAAAAAATATATATATGATGGAGTACTACTCAGCCACAAAGAAGGATAAATTCAAGTCACTTGTAGGAAACTGGATGGATCTTAAGACCATAATAATAAGTGAAATAAGTCAATTACTAAAAGGTTAAATATTGCATGGTTTCTCTAGCATGAAAGACCAAAAATATAAATAAAGAGCAAAATAAAATAGCTACAAAATAGGGAGGTAAATTCTATAGACTCGGGAAGGGTTATAGGAGAAAGGAGAAGGGAGGGGGGTAGCAGAGGAAATAAAAGTGATCAAGGGGTCATATGTACACACGTATGAACCAAGTACCAAGCACCATGTAATCACTATGTATCACAAACGTATACTGATAAGAAAGGAGAGCATAAATAAAAATATGGATATGTTTGTCCTCTTTTCTGTGGTATAAGTTTATTGAAAGACCTGAGGATTCTTAGATAATTTATGTCTGAGAGAGAGGGCTAAAAAAATTCTGGAAATTTTGTATTATCTAGGCTTGTCAACAAGTAGGCTTCATTATAGATAGGCTAAAGCAGGCAGCAAAATTAAGTTTTGTAGGTAAGCTCTTTAGATCAATGTCTGAGGGTCTTTTTTCTTTGGGTTGTGATTTTTTTTTTTTTTTTGCAGTATTTAGACCTAGGGGCTGAACTGAACTATATCCCTAGTCCTTTAAAATTTATTTTTAAATTTTGAGACAGGGTCTTGATAAATTGCTAAGTTTCCAGGCTGAATTCAAACTTGTGATCCTCCTGCCTCAGCCTCCCCGAGTGCTGGGATTACAGGTATGTGCCACCACAGTTGGCCATAGGTCAGTGTATTGAGTGGAAGACCCTCCAATCTCTTTGCCTGGTGAGCTGCCTGGCAATCTCCTTGCCTTGCCTGGGCCCTGCAGTAGTGGGGGAGCTGAGGGCTGGCTCACTGCTCAGGCTTCTCTGCACCTTCTCTTCATGTTAGCATCTCCCTTTGCCTTCTAAATGTGCAGATTCTTAGCCCAGATCCCCGAGCCAGAGCTTCTCTAGGTTTGCTTTTTCCATTTCCTGTGGGCTGGAAGGAAGAGTGGTTTGTAGGTAAGGACATTCAGTGGCACCTTGTGTAGATTTTCACTCATTTGATTGAATTGTTTCTAGCATTACACTGTTTTCACTTCTGTGCCTGGTAGCTCTAATCTCTCAGCCTGTCTGCTACTTTTCAGTGCATTCCCTCTCACAAGAAGGTTTGCATCTTTTGCCCTGTTGAATGAATTGTCATGCATCCTTTCTGTTTTCCAGTTTCTAAAATCTTACTGATACTGTTTCCAATATGTTTTGACTGTTTTCTATTGTTCCTTAGCATTTGGGGAAGGAATGGATAACAAAAATTTCTTCATTTGTTTTCAAAGCTAAAAGACAAACTGTGGCTTTAGAACTGCTTGAATCTGAAAGAAAATATGTCATTAACATCTCTCTGATCCTGAAGATAAAGGCAACATTCCAGGGGTCAGATGGAAAGAGGAATTCCAAAGAGAGAAGGTATCCACGCATTCATTGCCTTTGTTTTTCAGATTGATTAGGATTTAAGGTAAGTTGCTTATTGTTTCCCCTATGGGAACTCTGGGGCCTTTAAAAAGTTTCAGAAATTTTCAAACCTGTCTTTGAAGAGAGAAGAGGCAGTATCGGCAGGTAACCCTCCTCGAGTCTCAAACTTAGATGCTTAGCCGGTAAGACAATGAGTGTAGTCTCCATGGTCTTCAGTGTCTCTGATGGGTCTGTAAGGAGCTAGGCATTGCTCTCTGTTGCCATTTGCATGTCTCCGTGGGTCACAGGTCTCATGGTAGCAGTACAAGGAAACTGATATGGTGGAGGTGTGACGCACTATGTAATCATAAATGATACAGGGTGACATAACACTTGTGCAGGTGATCCCACAATACCAAGCTATGTGCAGAAGTGTAGGAGTGTGTGTATGTGTGTGTGTGTGTGTGTGTACCTGTATTGCAGGACAGTGCTTCCAAAAGGTAGGCAATATATGTAACACCATTCTATCTCTAATGCCACAACACTCTTCCATTTCTACCTGTTCATATTCTTTAGATTTTTCTCTCCTTTCTCTGTTGGGAGAAAGCAGGAAGGAGAAAAGTAAGACTTGATGAAAAAGATAATGTAATAAAGATTTGATAATCCAGAATAACTGAGGAAAAGACCAAACCGAACAAATGGGAAACCTAGATTATGTAGCACAGTAGGGGGAATAATATAACTCCCAGCCTGCTAGATGTCAGACATGTCAAGTTTGTGTTCCCCAAAATTGAAGAATGCATTCTAAGGAACAATGGAGGTTAAGAGTTAAGAGAAAAGTTTATTGAGAGGGATGGCTCCTGAGAGACAGGAGAGCACCCAAAAGTGAGTTGCCAACCAGCCCACTTCTCAAAGGAAATTTTATAGAGCAAAATCACAAAGTGGGTACAACGTGGCTCAAAACTATGATCAAGCAATGAGATTACAAGGATAGCTTCTTAGGTAATATTGATCCATTGGGGAAGCAGATTACATAGCAAGTATAGGTGGAAAAAACATAGACCCTTTTAGAAAGGAATTGATCAGGGATCTTGGTCATCCACTAGGGCAACTAGTGATGTGTCTTGTAGACTTGACTTGACTTGAATTATCCCCTGGGGAGGCATGTAGGCCTGGTTATTCTGTTTTTATTCAACAGATCGGCCTCCAGCCACAGTTGCAATGTGTTCTCATCCTCTGCACTGACTCCCTCAGGGGCCTAGCTCTGTCGGACTGCCCTCGATAGATGCCGTGCGTTCTCATCTTGGGTAGGCATGTAGCTTTAAAGCTGGAGGAGATAGTCAAAGAAACAATATGCATGGACCAAATAATAAGATCAATAAGACTACTGTGAATATAACCACCAAATGTTTCCACCAGGAAGAGCTTCCCACAAAGAGGGTAACCGGGAATTTCAGAATCTAACATGACATTACCCTGTCATTTAATATCTTGAACAGCCTTCAAAATATTAGCCAAGGGTTCAAGAATATACATACAACGTTCAGCTTTTGCAGTTGTACTTACCCCCTTGTGCTGCTGTTAGGATGTTTAACTCATGACTCAGTTACGCTAAAGGGGCTGAGCAAGTCCTTGGTCCTCTGTAAGCACCCCTAAACCATGGCCTGCCTTTTGTCAACATATAGATTGTCCTGCTGGTAGGCTTAGTGCTGGGGGATCAAGTAGCACATGTTTAAGCTTCTGGAATGCAGTTTGGGCTCAGGTTCCCAGGTTAACATATGGGTATCTGCATTTTGTGCTTCCTTTATAACCTGAGAGTCCTTCAATCTCGCCAGACACTGCTATCCAAAGGCAATAAAAACCTGTAATCCTAGAAATCCTGTTAGGTGTTTTAGGGTCTTGGGCTGCAGGAAAAAAAGTTTTGGTTTAATTTTCTCTTTCCCCAGCCTTCTGGGGTTCCCTTATATATAAGGCCCAAGTATTTTACCTTAAGGCTGCAAAGCAATGCTTTTAGACCTAGAGACCTCTCAGCAGAGCATGGATGCCTCATAGAGAGAGCTCTTCTGAGGGGGCACATAACAGTATATCAGCTACATACTGTAGGACTGTGACTTGGAAAACTTCAAAACATACCGAGTCACAGGAAAGCATTTGTCCAAAAAGATAAGGCCTCTGTCTCTGAACCTTTGAGGAATCACAGTCCAAGTCAGTTGAGAAGGCTGGTCATGAGGGTTTTCAAAGGCAAAAACAAATTGGGAACCTGTATGTAAAGGGATACAAAAGAAGGCATTTAAAAATCTAACAGTGAAAACCAACCAGCACGTTCTGGGAGGTGAGAAAGGAGAATGTACAGGTTAAGTACCACCGGGAGGACTGGCGCTACTGCCTCGTTTACCACTGTAAGGTCTTGCACCAATCTCTGCTCTCCACTGGGTTTTTGAACTCCCAAGATTAGAGTGCACAGGATTCAAGTAAACCTTGTATCCTTAAGTTGTTGATATAGATGATAGTCTTTTTTTAACTTCAGGCCTTAGAGGATTTTGTCTCTGCTGAGAAAAACATAATGGAATCTTTAAGATGTATTTGTACCAGGGTAGGTCTTAATGCTCTTCATATTTTACCAGCAGTTGCACGTACTTCAGGATTTATTTCTGTCTCCACAAGCGGAGGCACTGTGTCTGGCCTCAGTGCATGTATATTATGGTATTCAGCAGATAGGATATCTCTCCCCGGGAGAGGAACTGGACTTTGAAGGATAATAAAAAAGGAACAGGAGAAAAGAAAGCTGTCCCAGTTACAGCCTAAAGGTTGTGAGAAATACCAAGTTATCTCCTCTCCAGTGACTCTTTTCACAGAAGTATAATGACTGGAAGAAAGGCCAGGGTTGAAAAGGAGGACTGAGAAACATGGCCAGTGTCCAGCAATAGGCTAGTTTCTTTTCCCTCTATTGTCATGATTACCTAGGACTCCTCCATAGAGATGACAGTCCAGCCAGCGGGAGAAGGCATACAATGCCCCAGGATCCTTTAGTCTTGCTGGTAAGATTGGTCTGATCACTGGGACCTCCATCTCTGAGGGCAGTCCAACTTCCAGTGGTCACCTTTGCAATCAGGGTGTAACGCCAGGCGCCCCTTGTCATCACAGTTTTTATCACAGTGCCTCCTACGTCAGCCTGGCTTTCCACGGTGGTAGCAGGTGAGTTCAGTGATGGAGCTCTTCTTGGAGTCCCAGTAATCACACTTGTCTGTTCTTTTTAAAGTTGCAACCAAGGCAGGCACTTTCTCTTGGTCTTTTGTTTTCTCCCCTTGGCCTCTTCCTGGTATTGATTTTAAAATACTGAGGAGGCAGTTCTCACTAAAGTATCAAATAAGCAGTCTAGAGCAAAAGCCATCTTTTTAGCTTTTTACTGATATCTGAAGCTGACTGGGTAATAAACTTGTCTAAGAATAATCTGTTCTTCTACTGAATCAGGAGCCAAGGATGTTTCACCACCACCTCTTATAAATGATCTACGAAGGCAGAGGGGTTCTCATCTTTCTGTTAAAGAGCTGACAATTTAATATAATCGAAGGGTTTAATTCTTAGCCTTCTTAGACCTTTAGGAATACATGTCTTGACGGGCATGGTGGCACACACTTATAATTCTAGTACTCAGAAAGCTGAGAAAGGAGGATCACCACAATTTTGAGGTCAACCTGGGTTACACAGGGATAGTGAGACCCTGTCACAAACAAAACAAAACAAAATTAAAGAAAACCCTGAAACCAAAAGCAAAACAAAATACATGTCTGAAAACATTTCCTGCTCCAGTCTCCCTCTAGTTGGGATCTCATGTAGACTCCTTGAGCTCCAGTAGGAACCAGCAGTTCCCCTTGCTGCCTATCTTCCTGTCTTCTAAATGTTAGCAGTATGATATTCATCTCCACATAGAACAGCAGCTTGTAATGCTGCCTGTCTCTCATTAGAAGCTAATGTTTAAGAGTAACATTACATTTTTCCAGTCTAGTTCATAGATCTGAGGAAGTCCCCAAAAGCCCTCAATGTACTTTTCAGGGTCATCTGAAAACTTCCAGATCTTTTTTGATCTCTTTGAGGTCACCAAGAGAAAAGGACAAGGACACAGCTAGGGCCAAGTTTTCCACTCAGTTGTGAGGGATACTGTCCTTGAGGAGGTTAAGCAAAGTCACATAAGGATGGACAGAGTCCAGTAGAAGGTTTAACCAAGGTTGGCTTGGAAACCCCACCCTCAGAGTCTGGAGGACAGGCAAGGGAGCCTCAGGCTCAGAGATGGTGGATGAGGCTTTGATGACGGTTGCCTTGGAAACCTTGTCTTTAGAGTCCAATGCAAGGGCAAGGGAGGGGAACTCAGGTGCAATAACAGTGGATGCATTTGACTGTGCCAGAGGTGTCTGGTTTTCTTGTGGCTTACATTTTGAACACAAGTAACAATTATCTCTTAACGTAAAGAAAATCTGAACGTAAGGTAATTCTGACCATTTTCACTCTCTTTTATAGTACAATTCTAGTTGTGAAACACTATCATAGTCAATGCCTGCCCTGTGTTCCATTTTGCCTCTAGGGGTAAGCAGGCCATGCTGTGGTACAGAAAAATATTAAACAGCTCTTTCTGAGAGTCAATTTCCAGTGGTTAAGAATATATTACAAAAGAGTGAGAGAGGGCGGGGGATCTAGCTCAGTGGTGCGGCCCTTGCCTGGCAAGCGTGAGGTCCTGATTCAATTCCCGGTACTCCTCTTCCAAAAAACCCCAAAGGAATAAGACAATTTGACGTTGAGTTTCCCAAAACAAGGGGAAAATAAGCAACCCTTTTAATTGCTACTTGGTTTTTACATCCTCTCAGTGCCCCTCTCAGGCACTCCACAAGGTGACTAGCTCGAGAGCAGGTGTTTGGTATTTGGAGAGTGACCAGAAAATAGATTGAATCGGATTAGCCATTCTCACCCCTACCTTCTCCTGAAACTCACACTCCTGACTCCAGGCTGTGTTTCCAAAAGCAGCTGCTTCCAATTGTAACAGTTATGTTGAAAGAAGGAAGTATTACTAACAAAAGTAAACCAATAATCAAGAGACCCAAACAATTGCTTTCTATTTCTTTGAAAGAGAATGAGAAGGGAAAAAAAATCAAAGGGCAAATTGAAAGTGGTTGGAGCACTTTTTTTTTTTTTTTTTTGGTACCAGGATCATCTCACGACCTCTGGCCTGCAAGGCAGGTACTTATGCCTGCTGAGCTAAATCCCTGGCCAAAGCACTTTTTAGCCTGCAAAAGAGATCACTTCCAGAGATAGATAGAAGCAAGTAAGGGCTTAGGAAAATTCTGGCCTGGCCCTACAGCAAAGAAGACTCCCAAGGCATTTGTGCTGTCTACCTGATCAATCACCTAGGCCACCTTCCTTAGCACCAAGGCTAAGTTTTACTCAAAATCCACTCCAAAATTTCCATGTCTCTGTATCTGCAATTTATTTATGAAATTCACAGGTTAAAACCTATTCTCATTGTTCAGCAACCACAACTAATACATTAGTGGAAGTACTTCCCTCCCCTACACACGAAAATGATAAGAACCAGGCTTAGGAGGGGAGAGAGAGAGTCAGGAGGTTGGGGATTCTCCCTTAAACTGAATGTGTTTCAGTCCCTAAACTATTGTGTTTTAGGAAATAACTCCTGTTGGTCTCACCTAGAAGTTAGTTCTTTTCATGGGGTCACAGGTTTGTTTTCCTCTGTCAAACTTCACCGCCTAGAACACTATGCCAGGAGATTGCTTTCATATGTGATCTCTTGGATGGGCAAAATTCCAATGTCTCATCTGACCTAGAGACCTAGTTTGTGTGCCTTATCTAAAATGACTTTCCTGTCCTTGGCATTAGCAAACACTCATTTTTTATGGGCTCAACTTAAAAATGTTTAGTTGTTGGCTTGGAGGGAAAGGCTGAGGCAGTTCAGGGTTCCTCCTTCTCTAATCCTTCTCAGAAACATGATTCCAAAAAAAAAAAAAGAAAAGTACAAAGTGACACAGAAAGATCAGAAATGAGGTCAGAGAAGGGAAGTCTTTTTTCTCACACTGATGGTGAATTATTGAGACAGTTCGCCTATGAGTCATTGCCTCAGCCTGGAGAGGGGAGAGTGGGGAATGCTAAGGGCTAAGAGGGCCTCCTCACCGGTAGAAGGTCAGACCTAAAAGGAAACTGAGGTAGAACAGGATCAATGTTCCCCTGTAGGGTGTAAAGGGGAGGATCAGGCCAGTCTGTCCCAGTGAAACCTGCCCTCCAAATCTTAAGAACAACCGCCAATCTACTGCCTTTTAACTGGCAGCTGGAGTCCCATGATTTATTAATAGGCATGCACATTTCCCAAATATAAACCAGATTTCATAAAAAGATCTATTTTATAGCATTTCATAAATTCACATTTTGGTTAGTATAAAAATCCACAAGGGGATGCTCTAACATTACTTTTTCCTAGCACTGCTGCCAAAGATAAGACAACAAACCACAAAAGTCAAAACAAGTCAAACACTATAAAAATGATCCCAGGAAGATGGGTTGGAGGGAGGAGAGAGGATTGGGAAAAATAGAGAAATCAAAATATATCATCTGCAGGTACAAATACTCTATGATGAACATGATCATTACGTATATCTAAGATATATCAATGAACAATTTTTAAAAAGTCAAACAAGGAGCACCAATAAATTCAACAACTGGTAAATCCGAATGCAGCACATACAAACCAGGAATACAGACCTTGGGTACAAAAGTAAAATTTCCCATCAAAGAAATATCATCATCATCTTCCCATGCCCTCAACTTAAAATTAGCATTTTAACAAAAAAAAACCTGCATAAAAAAGACAAGGAATAAAAATTCAAGACATAAGAATTGACAAATAAGGATGACAATTTCTGATTATCTGAACAAGTCACAATCCAGAACCCATGAAACAGAAGTGAACTCTTACCTCCTTACAATGATCTTGCTGGGGCCACCAAATGACACAGGGAGAATTAACTGCAACTCCCAAATTGCTGAAAGTCAGATCCACTGAGTTCACACTCCCCCAAATTGAGCATGAATCCTAGTGAACTACAGAGGTTAAGAGTAGGAAAATGTTTATTGAGAGAGATGGCTCCTGAGAGACAGGAGGGGGGCTGAAAGTGGTGGCCATAGATCCCACTTCACAGAGGAAGTTTTATAGAGGGAACTCATGAGGTGGATACAATGTGGGTCAAAACTATGATCAACGAATAAGATTACAAGTATAGCTGTTTAGGTAGTACTGATCCAATGGGTAGCAAGCATACATGGAAAGAACAAAGACCTTCTTAGAAGAGATGGATCAGGGAGTTTTGGATATCCACTGGGATGTCTGCTAGACTTTATTGGATCAGGTGATACCAACTGTAGTGTAATCTTCAATTTATTGCTTATGCCTTGTGGAGACATGCAGGCCTGGCCAATCCATCTTTATCTTGAGGCCTGGCTTTCAACAGATGTACCTCCAACCACAGTTGTAATGTGTTCTCATCCTCTGCACTGAGTCCTTCGTGGTATTAACCCTGTCTGATTGCCTGTAATATTCCTGCCGAACTTAGCTATCTATAATGGTTTCTATTATAGTAGCCGTCTAGTGTATTAAGTATAAGTATAGTATAACAGGCACCTTGACTAACAGCAATACATAACGTTTCTCAGACAACAAGAAGCACGGATTTGTCTCTGCTTCAAAAATCAGATCTTTTTAACAGTCCATAAATTCTTATTCCAGATCTCAGTTGAATTGTTAAATGAGATACTAAATATGTTAGTAGGTCTGGGTATAATCAAATTCTTTTTGCATGCTGTCACCACCCACCGTTTTGATGTTCTCTTGTGACCTACCACTGAGAAAGGAGTGGATCTCTCTCCCAAATTCAAAGAAATTAAAGCGATGATTTAATTCTCAATGAAAGTAAAATCATTTATTTTATCATATCCATGATAATAATTTTCATGTTAATTATTTGCCAAGCTAACTCTTTTTTGTTTCACAGACCAAGCAGAGAAAAGCTTCAATGTAGCATTAAAAAACAAACTCTTGTTCTCAGCCTGGTGGTGTTTTTACTTTTATACCCTAGAGTTAGGTTTTCATTATCCTTCATTCATTAAATTTAATCTTTTTTCTAAGCTCTCTCTCTCTTTTTTTTTTAATCAGTACTGGGGATTGAACTTACGACCATGCACTTTCCAGGCAGGTGCTTACGCTGCTGAGCTAAACTTCCAACCCTCTCTGTATACTTGAAATAGACCTTTTGAGGCTTTTATTTATCTAAAGATGAAAACAAATTTAGTAATATGTATTACTTTTCCTATCACAAACGGCAATACTTCCACACTCTCTGCCCTGTTGGAAGGTTGTTAACAAATAATACCTGTGACAACTATACCTTGACACCCAAACCAGATATTGCCACATGTTTCCAAACTTATAAAAATGGGGGAAAAGGTGGCTTTCTTAAGAGCCTCCTCAGCCTATTTGGATGGGCTGGAAGTTGAAGGGCACATGTGGCCAGCTGCAAACCTGGGCAGAATCTGTGGGCTATGGTTCATTGTTGAAAGATCACAAGCATTGGAGTTCTGGGCTTATTTTGGATCTGACTCATCTAGATAGAGCCATAACCCTCAGATCAAGCATTCCTGTCTATCTACTGATGGGGAACATTGCTATTTAGCTTGATAAGCCAAACTGCAGGGACACATCCCCCAAAACCACAATAAATTCAGTGCTACAGATCCCCACTAGATGGCACATGTTTAACCATCCATGCCCATCTGAGGTGGTTGTAACCTGGTGGAAGTCCAGGAGTTACTCTGATATAATAGCAACAGTGAATTTATTAATTTGAAACTATAACTGGATTTTCCCTGATTGCTTTTAGTTTATTTCCATCTAAATACTATTTTTTGGGGGGTTGAAATAACTTTCAAGGCTCTAGAAAGAACACACTCCTCATACAGTCATAATTTTACTCCTGGTAAGGAATAGAAAACAAGCCCATTTAGTACTGTTGTCTTCATGTAGAAGTTGCTCCTGGGAGTGGGGTCTGGCAAAGTAGTGAAACAGATTAAATATGTCTACAGTGTTTGCTTCTCTCTCCATTTGCTGTTCATCTCCTGGCTCAACACTATATTCATTACTGATTTCAAATACTATCCTTGTTAAATTATTTATAAAGTGTTTTAAATATTTGGTATAGAACCTCCATAGGTCCTTGCTCTTTATTAGCTTCTGTGTTTCCATAATAGTTTTTTTTTTTTTGATACTGGAGATCAGACTCAGGCAGGACCTTGTGCTTGCCAGGTACTTATGCCACTGAGCTAAATCCCTGGACCTGTTTCCATAATAATTGATGTGAATATTAGCTTTCTCTAACCTCACTCTGAAATCTCATTACCCCAGGGGACCATTCAGGAGGATGCTGGTACTAGTTCTCCAACTCTTGTGAGAATATTGGTCATGGTGTAACAGAAGGAAGTTTTCTAGAAAGAAAAAGAAAGAGGACAGACATCCCAAGACACATTACTGGAATTTATATGGACCTCATCACAATATTAGATACCACCAAAAAGATCCCTGCCTTTATTCAGGTCACACCACAAGTATTACCCAAAGTTATTTATAGCCTTTGGGTAGGGAGAAATCTTTACACTAGATCTTTTGCTGATGTGTTCTTTTTTTTTTTTTTTCAGTACAATCATCTGTACTGGTTTTGTCCCAGTCTGTGTATCTCCTACTCACCCCTCCAAATTCCCCTCTGGTCTAGATGGGGATTACTTAGATCTGCCAAGCTCATAACTCTCCCTATGGGAGTTTCATATCTTCCAAACCCATAACTCTCTGTAAGAGCTCACATCAAGAGTTCTTTCCTCTTGTGTTTAGGACCAGCTAGCTTTCCAGATGGGGAGACTTGCTGAACAGGAGGGAAGGGGTACACAGTGAAATGTGGGAGTAAAAGGTTTCCCCATACTCCTTATGGTATTTCTGAGTCTTTCCTGAGCTACTGCTGTAAGGAAGGCTTTGTTTTGCTTGGAAATGGATTGAAAAAGCACTCCTTTAGTCTCGTTTCCTCCCTCCCTTTCCAACGAAGGTTTGCTTATTGGCAAAGCACTTCTATTGTCTTCTAATTTACTCCCACTAAATCCTAGGCAAATTTTTAAATAAATGATAAGTAGGCAATCATCTTATCTTGAAGTTTGTTGCGCTGAAAAGCACAAAGGAACTTATTTTCAATTTCCCTGTGTTACCAAGTTAGAGTTCAGATCAGTGGTGGGAAAGCTATGGCACACAGGCTGCAGTGGGATATCTATATCATGGAGAGCTCCTATAGGATCCTATAGGCTCCTGGTCACTCCACTCCTGTCCATCCAGGCTCCCTTCTCCTTTCTCCATGGTTCTCTTCATAGCTCTCTTCTCCGTTCCGCCCTTCTCTGACTTCTCCCTTCCTCCCTTCATTTTCTCTGGAAAAAAAATGAGTCGCTTTAAGAAGTAGAAGAGAGTGATGAATGTTACCATTATGTATACTAAAATAAAATATACCAATAAAATTTAACACACACACACACACACACACACAGAAGAGAAGAAGAAGAGAGGGATTTCAGGATTTCAGAATTTCAGGGTAGGAAAGGGGTTCTGTAAACCCCAGAGAGTAGCAGGCCTCCCCGATCTGTATGCAAGACTCAGTCCTTGCCCAGTGTGCCTCTTTGAAGAAAGAGAAAAGAAACCCTTTCACTTGTCCCTAATGCCTTGAGCTACTAGTAGGTGAACAGTTTTTCCTACTTAAGTAGCAATCTCCTACCCAACATCTAAGAATTACCAACCACCACTGTAAATACTATCATCTACCACACCAATTAGAATAACATGCACATTAAATTGGAGTAATTCTAAAACACTGAAAAAGATTCCCTTAGAATTCTACTGAGTGAAACGTTAAGTGACAGCATAACAAGTTAGCTTTAAAGTGGTCATTCAGGTGATTGTACTCTATTTGTTTAGTACACACTTGTAAAGGGGCTATCAGGAAAGCAGTCATTTTATAAACTGAGGATATTTGTTGTGAGATCTACAGCAACCATTAAAAAAAATTCTTAAATGCAAGCCAGGCATACTTGGAGGCAGAGGCAGGAAGATCACAAGTTGGAGACCAGTCTGAGCAACTTGGTGAAAATCTGTCTCAAAATCAAATAAATAAATGCAAAAAGGGATGAGGGTGTAGCTCAGTGCGTAGCCTGTGGGAAACCCTGTGTTTGCGTTCCAGCACTGCAGAGAAAGGAGAAAGATAGAAATACAAAAAGGAAGGAAAAAAGATCCTAAGTGCAGACCTGTGATTCATGAGTATTTTGAATACTCATGAAAAGGTGGAAAAGTGGAACTTGCTGCTTGTATTCCTGCGAGGCCTTCCTGGTTTGTGTGATTCTTTCTCTGTTCTGTTTCAAGCCTCTTTCCTGGCTCTCTACGGTACCTCGTCCAGCAGCACCTGGATTTGCTTCATGCACTGCAGGAAAGGGTCCTGAAATGGCCACGCCAAGGAGTCCTTGGAGACTTATTTCTTAAGTTAACAAATGATGAAGTAAGGTGTTTTTTTCTTCCTTCTGTAAACTTTAATTTTATGCATCTGCATGTCACTAATCTGTTTCTTTTAATGAAGAATCTAGAATCAGTGAATTTCAGCGATAGAGATGCTGAGATCTAGGCTACCTCCCAGTTCTAAAGTTGCAAACATAAGCTATTTAAAGGCTTTGCTGAAATCACTCAGCCTTCTATGTAATTAGATATCTGTGAATAGGGCCCTGTTAAGTCTTCCAACTTTTGCTGCCAGCTTTATACTGCACTATAGTTGACTCCACTGAGCATGCATGTATATATATACATATATATGTGTGTGTGTGTTTATATATGTATATATACACATACTTATGCACATCTATCCATATTGGTATACATATAGGGTGTATAAATGTGTATATATTTTTATATGTGATTTTCAGTCCTTAGAAATTTAAAAAAATTGATAGGTGGCCATGTCTTTTGTTTTTACTTTCTTGGAGAATGGGTGCTAAGTTTTGAAATCTCTAAAATGTTCTATAATGAAAATATGATTGCTGAGTGAGTGCCTGTAATCCTAGCATGCGGGAGGCCAAGGCTGGAGGAGCATTGCAATTCGAGATCAGCCCGGGCTACAAAGTGAGTTCAAGGCCAGCCTGAACTGCATAATGAAACCCTGTCTCAGAAAGACAAAAAAAAAAAAAAAAAGAAAGAAAGAAAGAAAGAAAGAAAGAAAAAAGAAAGAAAGAAAATATGATTGAAGCCAGAAGTTGCAAACTCAAATGTCTGCAGGGCCAGCTAGTGACACAAATGAATGAAGTGAAGTGAGCGTAATGCAATGTAGACTGGTGGCAGTTGTGCTGAAATGGAGGACACATAGTTTTCTACAAGGAATAGCTACTCAGCTTTATCGACTATCATTTATGAAAAGAGGACTGGAGTTGCCAGAACTGATATTTTAAGAGAAAGCAGGGGGCCTAGAATTTTGTATCTAATTTCCTTATTTTTAAAATTCTATGTGGGACAATTAAAATTGGTCTGCAAGCTTGTTTTTACTTGTAATCAACCTCTGTATATCAGTGATTCTCAAATACGATTAAGAGGACTGGAGGTGTAGTTTGGTGGTGGAGCGCTTGCCTACCACACGAGGTACTGGGTTTGATCCTCAGTACTACGTTAGAAAAAATTCACATTTCAAATATAGGTAACAATAAAAGTTTATTTGTATAGGAGAAAGTGGATGTGATGCATACATCTGATATTACTTTTGTTCATTTGTATTCAGTATGCTTTCAGGAGCTAAACATTATTACTATGGGAATAAAACTTTGGAAGCTATAAGGTACTTTCTTGAAGGGAAATTGCAGAGGTGAATACACAGTTAGTTGAAATATGCAATTATGTATTGAGAAACATAGATCAGTATATATTAAAAGGCCAGTTGGGTAAAGTTTCTTTTTTGGGGGGAGGGTACCAGGAATCGAACTCAGGACCATGTGCTTGCCAGGCAGGTGTTGTGCTACTGAGTCATATTCCTGGCCCCAAAGTTTCTCATTTAGATGTAGAGGATTAAGAGAAAAAGGAATTATAAAAACAAAGCACGCAATTTTACAATTTAACAATTTAAAAATACTTTTTCACTTTTCGTGACCCTCATTAATCCCATGGTTTACTATTTTACTGTCATTAAAGTAGGGCTCTTGAGTTTTGCTTTCCAAGTGATTGTGATATTAATCTTAAAACTAGAAAGATTTTTAAAAAGATGAATAAAAACTGTCAAAATGCATTAAAGGATGTATTTTAAAATTCATTGAGAAAAATCTCTGCAAAGCACTCCTTTTTGATATACATGACTCTGTAAAAATATTGTCACTCCTGTTTCCAGATTCTTACCATGTACTTTTGTCTTTGTTTTAAAGAATAATTTCTTGGATTATTATGTTGCCTACCTGAGGGATTTGCCTGAATGCATCTCATTGGTTCATGTAGTTGTTCTGAAGGAGGTACGTTAACTATATGTGCTGTCTTGTCTACACATGTCATCTACATATGTTGCTCATGCATCCTGTCTGTTGCACACAGGCTCTCTGAGCTTATTTCCCAGGCTGAGGAATGACTTTAACAGAGCCACTGGTCCCTTTCTTGGGGTTAAGAAGTCCATGCCAGGATCAGTGTTGTTGCTTTGATCCTTGCCGGGCTTGACTTTGTTCCACTCCATTGGAACTACAAAGTAAATCAATGTTCTAAGCAGAGCTCCTTAG
The DNA here is from genome assembly GCA_004027295.1 of Dolichotis patagonum. Lineage (NCBI taxonomy): Eukaryota > Metazoa > Chordata > Mammalia > Rodentia > Caviidae > Dolichotis > Dolichotis patagonum. Next base: position 67,047 of record PVJX010004652.1, read on the forward strand.
ACTGCAACTTGTATGCAGCATATGTGGTGGTAGTGGGGTGTTTAGGCTCAGAAAATATGACTCTCAGTATTAATTTCAAATCATTCTTGGCCAACTGTAAAGCAGCTCTAGGCATACTGTCTTAAGCATTTCCTTGCCATGGCAGTGATATATTATGCACCTAATAAGCTGGTGTATTTTGGGGTTTTTTGGCAATGGGGATTGAACTCAAGGTCTCACACAAACTAAGCTCTAACACTGAGCCACATTCCCAACTAGTTATTTTAGGTCAATACAAGAAAACAGTAATGAAAGTCACAAATCTGAGAGCTAATCAAGTAATACAGGAGACAAGTGGCTCTGTTTTACTAAATTTCTATTTCAGTGTACCCCTACTTCCAACCCAGTGTAATGTCTGGGAAAGGGGAAGGAAGAGCAGGAAAGGGAAGATACAGAGAAAAGTGTTCTCTGCTTTCAGGTGAAATAACTAGTTGCTAATCACAGTCCCTTCCTCACTCTCACGAGACTCACGTATACCATTTAGCCTGTTAGTAAACCAATGTAATAATCACTTCCTAGATAATCTTTATGAATTTATTCAACTCAAACAAATTTATTGAGTGCTCAATTCCATCTAGCACTGTGCTAAGCTAGGAGTGGGGAAGGAAAGGGTATTTTGGAAATTTAGGTGGGATTCAAAAGAAGTACATGATACGTTCTTTGCTGAAGAATTGTTTCCTTGGTCATATCTCTGAACATGTAGCTTCTCCAAAGAGAGGTCAGTGCTTTATGTCAATCTCTGGGAAGAAAATGCTTTGATAATAAACTTTTCCTACTCTGGGGGGACTGGCTCGGGGATTCTGCTGCCAGAGTGGGAAGGGCACAGAATGACTCCACATTTCTTTCATTCAGGGTGATGAAGAGATTAAATCTGATATCTACACATTGTTTTTTCACATAGTCCAACGCATTCCTGAATACCTGATACATCTACAGGTAGGTATGGCTGGGCAAGCCACCAAGCTGATTTTTATACTAAACTACTATTTTTTTTGCTTTTAATTTAGAAATATAGTAAAGGCTTCAAGGAACTATTAATATTTCTAAGACGTGCTTATGATTATCCCATACGCAATTATGGGTATTCCTATAGTGTGAGCTAAAAATCTCCATGTCCAAACATGGAGACTCATGATGCCTGCCTTCTACCTCTGGTGGTCCAAGAGGTTTCTATAAGTACTCCCACTAGTTTCTAAGCACCTTATTCAGTCCCTTCCACTTTGATTCTATAGCCATCTGTCACTTTCTGATATCTAAATGTCTATCTAACCTGCCCACTTAACTGCTACACTAGTTACTTTTACTTGGCTTGAATTCCAACCTCTATCTTACAATACTTATACTTGCCACAGTAGAAGCATGAAGAAGCTGATGGGCTGATTCCACACCGTTTTCCCACAGGCCTTGTAGCAGCTTGAAGGAACCTAGAGCTGAGAGATTTGCCAACCTCTTACTAGCCCCTTTTCTTACCACTACCTACCTGTTCTGGTTTGAATGATCTTAAATAATGCAGTGAAAGCATCTTATAAATGCTTGTGATTTCATTTCAGGTAAAAGCAGCCCGATGTCAATATTGAGATTTTTTAAGTACATGTGGCTTTAGGCACTAAAAGCATTTGCTCAAGCTTTGGTTCTACCATCTGAGTTTCAGTTCTTTTATTTACTAGATGTATGACCCAATAAAGATCACTTAACTTCTCTGTACCTCAATTTATTTATTTGTTAAATATATGTAATAACTGTACCTATTTAATAGGGCTGTGGTAAAAATTAAATAAGGCAATGAGGCAATAGGAAGTGTTTAATAAATGTTAGCTTTCACAAATCCAAGTCACACACATATTCTACTGTAAGTATTTTAGTCCATTTTATGCTACTGTGGCAAAATACCTGAGGCTGGATATTTTATTTTTAACAGTTTATTTTGGATCATTATTTTTAAAGTAAAAAAGGATAGTGCTGGCACTGGCTTTCTAGTGAAGGTCTCATGGTAGGTAGTATCACATGGTAGGAGTGTGTGTAAGAAAAACAGGTCACACTGCATGAGGAAAGAAACAAGAGAGAGGAGAGTGACCAGGCTATTTTTTTTATAACAACTCATTTTCACAAGAGCTAACCCACTCTGTAAGACCAACATTAATTCCTTTAAGAGAGTGGTCATCACCCAGTGACATCACATTTTTTCCTACCTCTCAAAGGTCCCACCACCTCTCAGCACCATTACATTGCAGACCAAGTTTACACCACATGAAACTTTGGGACCATGACCCTAACAGTATCCAAACCATAGCAGCAAGTAATGTAATATCCCAGGGAGGCCACAGGCCAAACTGGATCATAATTGCCAGCCCAGCAGCCACTCCCACCAAACAGGCTTAAGCTTGACATTCTCATCATTAATCTGACCTATTTAAGGCACGGCTTATAGACTAATTGCTAGAATGCTTTCATTAATTTCAAGATCTAACTAGCAGATCTTTCTAACATTTGAAGTAGAATTATGTTTACATCCAACACAAACAGTAATAGCAATGACTTATTTTGCCTTGGCGTGATAGACAGAGAGTAGCAAGTTTGACCTTCCAGCTTATTAAATGGCCCATATGCATTGTTGTGTTGTTTTAAATGGCTACTACACTTATAATAGATCATGCCAAGGTGCAGAAGACAGAAAACTTTTTATTCTAATTATGTAATGCAGCTTTCTTTTCCTTCTGTCCAGAATGTCCTGAAGTTCACAGAGCAGGAACACCCTGACTATTACCTACTACTGGTGTGTGTTCAGCGCCTCCGAGTATTTATCTCACACTACACCCTGTTGTTTCAATGCAACGAGGATTTGCTTATTCAGAAACGGAAAAAGCTCAAGAAGTAAGTTTCTGATGGTGTACTCTATAGAGGGTGTGTGTCAAAGGCTTCTGAGAACCAGGATATAAAGCAGTCAGTGTGGGTATCTGTCACAAGCAACTGCATTGCATTTTAAGTGGCTGAAATACAGAGTTGGGAGGTAGAAGGGAAGAGAGAAGGGGAGGGAAGAGAGGAGGGCAGGCTGACTACAAGCAGAGACACCTCATAGTGCTGGAAATTAGAAAAATAGTACTTTCATTCTAATGCCCTTTCTTATCTCATATTGTTGCCACCTCAAAAATACTGTTTCCCTAAACTTTTCCAGATTTAAAACTGCCACTTAAAGGTCAGAATTATTTCTTTTATTCATCTTTTATTGAGTACCTGTTGTGTGTCAGGTACTTTCCTGTGTTGGTTACTTTTCTCTCATTGCTGGGACAAAATACCTGACACCCAAAATTAAGGAAGGGAAAGTTTATTTAGTTCACAGTTTGTGGAGGTTTCAGTCCATAATCAGCTGGCTCCAAAGCAGGGTGGTGCACAGCAGAGGGCAACAGTTCATAGCTGCAGAAGACAGCAAAAGCAACAAGAGCAAGGAGGGAAGAGTGCAGAGAAAGCAGCCTCTTTCCCTCCTTTATATTGTATGTAGACTAACTACATGAGGGTGGGTGTAGCACTCACACCCGTAATCCCAGCATTGGACCACAAATCAGTCTCAAACAGTAGAGGCCTGTCCCTATCACTGCATGAGGCTTTGGGGGGACATCTAGACACAAACCGTAACACATCCTATGCACTGAATGTAATGCACTGAACAAAGCAGTCAGACATCCCTACCTTAAAGTGTACTTTTTAGAGCTGGGTGTTGAACAAATAAGGTAATTACTAGGGATAAGAGTGACAGAGTTTGAATAGATCTCACACTATGAAGAAACAAGATTTGATTAGGGAGCATCTGGGCTTCAGAACAATAGGAAGCAATTTATAAAGCACAGTTTCCTAATGATTTGGATTCCTTCAATCTCATTGTAACAGAATCATTTGCTAGGGCTTCAGACCAGAAAAGATGCTATCTCTCAAGCCATGAATGACTCCTCTAATAGATGTCTTTACATAATACTCTGTGATCCCATGCTGTTTCCAGCTGGTTAATCAGCATCCTTACTTCTGTTCAACTGGCAGTTTATACACTATTATGTAAGCAACTTAAGTTTGTAGAGACCCCAAACCTTCATATCTAAGAGATGACTTTCTTTCTTGGCCAATGTGTGTATGTAGAGAGCCAGTTCCCATTGTATAACCTGAGAATGATTATTTCCATTCTCTTAGGTCATCCATGGCAAAGTTGTACAAAGGGCTGGCTTCCCAGTGTGCAAATGCTGGCCAAGATGCTTCCCCCACTGCAGGCCCAGAGGCTGTCCGTGACAGTGGGATCCACTCAGAAGAGATGCTGCAACCCTACCCTTCTGCTCCCAGTTCTGGCCCTGCTGTCACGTAAGTATCTGTTGCTGTGGAAAGATTAATGGCAATAGCCCTGGGTCCCAGGAGTTTGTGGGTTAGCAGGTAGGCCTGGATTAGGAGTATGATCTATTGACCTGCTCCTTCCCCTCTTCCTAGCAGGCCTATGTGTGACAGCCAAGCAATTGACCAGATGCTTGGATCCCAGAGAAAAGTACTAATATTAAGGGCAGGCCTAGAGACTGGCCATAGAGGCAGAAATTACAAATTTACTCTAGAGAGTCAACTTTAAAATAGTGGCAGAACATTATCATCCTTGCAATCCAACAAATAAAAGTAAAAAAAATTATCTTTAGAGCTCATACCCAGACTGGTTAATCATAACATGACTGCCTTTATACTCTGTGAGGGGAAAATAAAAGTCAGTAGCAATTTTTAAGATAAAAGAAAATGGGGAGTCAGGTCAATATTTCATCTATTTCTTTTTATATCTGTAAATGTGAGGCCTAATATTCATTCTAGAGTCACTAAGATAATCATTAACATTTACATCTGTATTTACATATTTCTGAAATACAATTAAAACATGACTAGACTAGAATAACCACTCTGACTCACTGTGCAGTAGCCCATCTAAATCTGTCTGGTAGTTAAAGCAAAACTGACAAATCCCCACCTGACAGGTATTCTATGCTACTTTGTAAACTATGTAATGTATTTGCTGTCCATGATCCTCCCAAATAAAAACACATTCTGTGAAAACAGGCACATTCAGAGGGCTAGCTTTTACATCCTAAGAACGCTTAGTGGGCAGATGTTTGACTTATAAAGCACGCTATATGGCCATAAAATTTTGAGATTTTATTATAAGTTTAAATTTACATGAGTACAGTGCACCCCGTGCAGCCTACCATCATTCTGATTTAACAGTTAAAGGTACGCCACATTTACTTCATCTAGGAATGTAATTTTAAGCATGAAGATCCATAAGCTGTGTAAAAGTTGAGTTTTCGTTATTTTGTATGATAGGATAAAAAAGGGGGATGAGCATGTAAAAGAGATGCCTTGGGATACTAACAGGTGGTAGGGAGGCTCACAGCTCCCTCGAACCTAGTGCGGATGGACCTTGGTCTGTCACTCTAGGCAGTGCCTTCGTGCCTGTGAGAAACCCAGGTATACTTTGGGGCATCCACGTTCCTGACCAATTCCATTCCAGTTACAGACAGGAATTCTTGGAAGCTCTTTAGTCGTTGTTTGTGTGGCTTGGTAGACAATGTGTAGGCCTCTGGGTGGGAAACAGATAAGAGAAGCTGACAGGATGTTGCTTCGGGCCTCCAAAACTAACACATAGTGAGCATACCGCCTTTGTATTGCTTTCCCTCTAAAGACATCTGATGGCCCCGGTGAAGAAAAGCCAACAGCAGCAGAGCCTGATGGAGAGCATGCAGCCTGGGAAGCCCAGTGACTGGGAGATGGAGGGCAGAAAGCACGAGAGGCCCGAAAGCCTGTTGGCCCCGGCGCAGTTCTGCGCGGCAGAGCAGGATGTGAAGTCGCTCCCCGGGCCGCTGCAGGCTATCCCGGAGATGGAGTTCGAGCCCTCGCCAGCAGAGCCACTGGGCAATGTGGAGCGCTCGCTGCGCGGCCCGGCCGAGCTCCTGCCCGACGCCCGCGGCTTCTTGCCGGCGGGCTACGAGGAGTTCGAGTACGGCGGCGAAATCTTCGCGCTCCCTGCGCCCTACGACGAGGAGCCCTTCCAGGCCCCGGCCCTCTTCGAGAACTGCTCGCCTGCCTCTTCTGAGTCCAGCCTGGACATCTGTTTCCTGCGGCCCGTCAGCTTCGCCATGGAGGCCGAGCGGCCAGAACACCCACTGCAGCAGCTGCCCAAAAGCGCCACATCTCCGGCGAGCAGCACCGGCGTTTACAAGCTGGAGGCGGCGGCGCAAGCGCAGGCGCAGGCGCACGGCAAGGCCAAGCCGCTGAGCCGCTCGCTGAAGGAGTTCCCGCGCGCGCCGCCCCCTGAGGGCGTGGCCCCGCGCCTGTACAGCACGCGCAGCAGCAGCGGCGGCCGCGCGCCGCTCAAGGCCGAGCGCACGGCGCAGGCGCACGGCTCGGCTGCTGCCGCCGCCTCCGCCCGCGGTACGCCGCGGACCTTCTTCCCCCAACAGAGATCCCAAAGTGAAAAACAGACGTATTTGGAAGTAAGGAGGGTAAAGTAACACCGAACCGAAGCCCGCAGCAACGGCGGCCCCGGGTCCTAGATCTGCAGGGGTGACCCGACTTCACCTAGCGAGGAGGGCGGGCAGGGGCGGGGCGGGATGTGGGGAGCGTGCCCGCCCCTCAGGGGGTCGCGCCTCAGTGGCCTTTGGGGGTGCGCTCGATAGGACCGACGCAGAGTTCAGGTCACACGGGGGCACGTGACAAGGCAGAGAAGCGCTCCGCTCTTCACATCTGAGCGAGTCTCTGGCTCTCACACATTCATTCATTATTTTTCACCCCTTGGTCCCTTCCGCGTACTGTGTTGTCCAGGCAGGTTTCAGAGTTACACTTGTTTCAAGTTCCTCCGCGAAACTCCACGCTTGGGTTTCCACGCTTTCCTGTTAGGTGGTACCTTTTTGTTTTCAGTGTTGAAAGTATCCAACCCTGTGCCAGCCCGCTCCACCCGCACTCCCAGGCTGCTCTGCCTCAGTGCAGACGGTGAAGTTTGCCGCCAAGTCAAATCATTAACTCCATTGGGATGAGGATAACCCATAATAGTCAAAGCAGCATTGACCCAAAGACACCATCCTTGGCCTCAGTGAATGTTGGGCATTCTGTTTGCAAGCCTTGTGGCATTTAAAGAGGCATTTAAATATGTCCGTATGAAAAACACATTGAGCGAAGGTAATTGAAACAAAGGCGATTTGTATTTAAGTAGAAAGCCGCATAAGAGGACTTAACTTGTGCCACCACCTTTCCATTCCACCTGCTGTTTTGAAGCGAATGGAAACATTGGTTGTCACCCACTACTTTCTTACTTTTCCTTCAGACCTTCCATGTGACAGGCCTTGTGGTAATTGCTGAGGATTCAGAAATCTGCCCTCTAGGACTAGTTTAGTATATGCGGGAAATACAGAAATACAGGCTTATAATAAAACTATGGGAGACCATCACATTGGGTGATGGTGGTCAGAGAAGGCCTGATGAATAGTTTTTGCCTGGAAAAATCATTAATAAAAACCTGCACTTACTGAATGTATAAAATAGATTTTGAAAGGTGCCTAGAAATTAGCTGGGGAAAGAGTGATGTACTGAAACATGAAAAAGACTCCAACCCATAAAACAACCGGGGGGTGCTTTTCTTTTGCCATGCTGTGCCAGGTGGGAAAAGTGGAAATTAGGCCAGAGGGACAGGAAGGGGCTGGTCATGAAGAACCTTTAAGGTTGCTGCCCACTCAGACTCCAGGAGTCAAAGTACTCTATGTCTGGTACCAAGACGGAAAAACCAAAATAGTGTGTTCAGGTAAATTTGGTAGGGTTGATCAGGGTTCTAAAATTGTTTTCAGGCTCTGATTTTCCAGCTCCCAACTTGTAAAATTCTATGAGTTAATATTTCTTGAACAAATCAATATTAAGTGCATGTCAGTTTAAAAGTTTATTAAAAAGGCAAATAGAATAGTGCCAATCTAAAGTAATTTTGATAGGCAGAACCTTTTAACTTTCAGTGCTTTAAAAATTCTTTTATATGTCTCAAAAAATGTCTGTTAAAAAAATGCCTGTTTTTCTAGTTGATGTTTGAAAATCTGGAAGTTCAACAATTGCCAGGCAAAAATCATTCATCAGTAGGCAGTTGTGGTGGCACAGGTCTATAATTCCAGCACTCAGAAGGCTGAGGCAGGAGAATCATTGCTAGTTCGAGACCAGCCTGAGCCAGCTACAAAGTGAGCTCAAGGCCAGCCTTAACTGTGTAGTGAACCCTGTCTCAAAAATACAAAACAAACAAAAAGCCATCAGAAATAACAAGTAATAGATGTCTATCAAAGAAATAAACAATTACTAATACATTTATGGCCATTTATGAGACATACCCAATAACAATAAATAATTTACTAGGAACTGATACACATGCTGGCTGTCAAGTTTCACTCCCTAATACTGTAAGACATGAGTCAATTCAATTCAGAAAGAGACACTAGGAGGTACCAAGTGGAAGTCAGTTTTAAAAGGCCTTTTTTGTAGCATGGTACATAACAAATTTTCAAGTATGCAAACAAAATTTCCATTGCTTTTGGTTTCGGACAACATTTTTCTTCCTTAAAACTCAGAAGGCTGGGCTTGTTGGGTGTCATAGAAGTAGTGCAGGTGTAGGTGGATTGGCTGTTGTGGGTGTGTATGTTTGGCATGCATATATGCATGCATGCATGTTTGTATGTGTGCATAGATATATATGAGTGTGTTTGACATGGGAGCAGGATGGAGATTGTGGTTGTAAAAGATAAAAAAAAGCCCTATTTTTAAAAGCATCCCTAGGCTTTTGAGATGTGCAGAAGTCCTATTTTCTTTCTTCAGATATACTGTGCATCTCCCACCCTACCTAGGAGAGCTAGCTGGAACCTAGGTCAGTGGGGGCCAACCTACTGCCCACGTGCTGCAGTGGGCTGTTTGTATGACTGAAAGCACTAAAAGGTTTGCCATCGCTGGCCTAGGTCTTAGTGGAGTGTGAAGAAGACACATGAGTGGGAAAAAAGGATATCAGTATAAAGAGCATCTGTCTTGGCTTTTCTGTGTTTCCAGTTTTCTTAAATTATAAAAATAATGTTTACCTTATCTTGCATGGGAGTTGTGACAATCAGGCCAAATGAGGTACAGTTTATGGGTATACTTTGTAAACTGTAGAGTACTATACAGATGCAAGGTTTTATTAAGGTACAGTTCACAGAAAGATTTTCATGAAACAGTTAGTAGATTTAGTTTACCTGAATAAATGGATTTGTTTTGGGTAGCAGTTAAAAATTACTTTACCAGAGTTTCCATACTCCATAGGAAGCAAAAACAAGGCATTTCCCCTTGTGGTCCTACAGTTCTAAATCCTTGTATGAAACATCACTTAGCAGGCATTTACCTGGTTTTAGCCCATGAAATCCCACTTCTTAAAATGTGGTCCTTGAGCCAGTAGTGAATACATTACCTGGGAATTTCTTACAAACCCAGAATTTGTAGTCAGACATTGAGTCAGAAATTGCAATTTAGGATTCATACTTAGGTGATTCATGTAAACATTAAATGCAGATGAACAGAACCATTCCTTTTCATATCTAAGTGTGCGTAAGAATTATTGAAGCTTCAAAGATTTTGATTCCAAAAGCCTGGGGTTTAGTTTAGGAATTTATTTTATTTTACTTATTTTTATTTATATTTTTGAGGCAAGGTCTTATGATGTTATCCAGGATGGTTTCAAACTCTTGGGCTCAAGTGATCTTCTACCTCAGCCTTTGTAGTAGCTGGGACTACAAGTATGTTCTGTCTTGTGTGGCATGAAACTACATTTTAATTTTTTTTTTTTTAGACAGTTTTGCTGTGTAGCCAAGGCTGGCCTTGAACTTGCTTATGTAGTCCAGACTGGTTTTGAACTCACAGCTATCCTCCTGCCTCAGCCTTCTGAATGCTGGGATTAAAGTGGTGGCCACCTCACCAGGCTCAAAATCTACATTTTAAATAGAGGCTTTAGCTGATCCCGTAGTCTCAAGACTACACTTTGAGAAACAATGCTATAGAGATACTGGTCTTTGTGGTTTGTGAGTTTTAGCAGAATCTCAGAATTTCTCAGTCTGCTACTATAACTCCAATTTAAATTCTCAAAGTCCTGAAAATAATTCATTTCTGCACTTTGCTCTTCTATCAACAAGCAATTACCCATTCAATTCATGAGATTTTCAGAGCATTCTCTACTTTGTCTCCTTGGGTACTCTTAAGGTTATTCAAAATTAAGCAGCTAGTTTTAGCTTTAAATTACAGTCACCTCAAGGTAAATATTTCATTCTTATGGAATATAAATATGTGTATATTTAGCTGATACTCTTGTAACTGTGCATCTCTCTGGTTTGTAGGTATATAAATATGCATATCTATTGGCATAGCTCACATTTAAAAAGAAAGAAAAAGGTGCACAAAAGATACATCCTTATTTTTTATTTTTATCTTATTCTCCAAATATGGATTATGAATTATAAAAATTATATTAAAGGCACATTTATAGTTTGGAAATACCAGGTGACATTTACTCCTAAACATTTTTGGCCTCTCAAAACTTTTTGGGGGGGAAGGAACAAGGTCTTGCTATATGGTTCAAGCTGCCTTTGAACTCATTGTGTAGCCCAAGCTGGCCTCCAACTCATGGCAATTCCCCTGCTTCAGCCCCCTGAGTGCTGGGGTTGTGGGCGTGTAACACCATTCCTGGCTTCTCAAAAAACTTCTTCCCCCATATGCCTATAATAGAGAGTTAAAAATGAGCTTAAAATTATTGTTACAATTATAATTAAAAATTTTTATCTTGTAAAAACATATCCAGAACATATCCAGAGATATGAAGGGACAGTTTTGGAGCCAGAATAAGAATTTACTTTCTGTAATTTTTTCAAATTTCATTGCTTCCTTATCTTTAATTATTGTTGTATCATAGCCTACCCCAGACTGTTTCCTTGATATGTAGAAAATACAACACTTGGCAGAAAATTCTCACCTTTCCACCTACTAATTTTTTTTTATTAGTATAGGTTTGCTTTAGTTGGGATTAGGTGCCACTGATAGTTTTTTGGGATAGGAGAGGAAAGTGACAAAGCTAAAATCACTCCCACAGTTAGGATAGATATTTTGGGAAAAGAGTGAAAAACCATCTCTCTTTTGTGTTTTCAGGAAATGCATTTAGAAGATGCTACCCGCTTCTGTCCAAAGGATGAAAGAGAAAGTGAACAAACATCTTTCAGCGATCAAAATCCCAGGCAAGACCAGAAAGGGGGCTTTCGCAGCTCCTTCCGCAAGCTCTTTAAAAAGAAGTGAGTAGCCCTTAGACAAGACAGCATTGTAACTCATTTCCCTCTGGGCTAAGTCTTGAAGTTTTAACAGTGATAATTATCAAGTAACCTGGTCTCACCTCTGTGCTTCAAGTTCAGTGCCTACACCCAGTAGCCTCGATGCCTGCGGGGTGAAGATGTTTCTCTTATAATCTCCCAGAGTAGAAGCAAACTCAGCTCTCTCCCCTGCCACTGCTGTCTTTCATCCCTCCTTCTTGTTGCAGAGTAATTGAGGAGTGGGCAGAGGCGGTCCCTGGGAAAATGAGCTGGGAGGGGTGGAATCTTCTATTGGAGTTGGCATAATGGATGCTCCATCAGAATCTCTCCACCCATGGAAAAATTTCTAAGGACATCTTAGCAGTTCTACCCTTATGGGCATATATTTCTCCTGGGGCTAGTTCAGGCTTATTGGGACTTCTGCTAGTGTTTTCCCTGAATGAATGGAGTTGACTTGGGTCCTATTTAAAAATCACGTTAAAGGAGTGTCTGTCCTCCATGTGAAGCAAAAACCAAGTGTTTACCTCTGGTGCCATTCTGAGAATCTGAGACTTTGTTGTAGGCAACATCACCCATCAGGCATTTTGGACTGCACTGTGTTACAGTCTGGCAGGCAGGGCCAAATTGTGCATTCGCGGTTGAGCATGGGGGGATTTGCTGGTTTAGTCATTGTCTGCAGGTGACTGCTGTCATTATCTCCACTTGTCCTCAGACCTGCCTCTCTTGCCTGAAGACGCTGTGCCTGCTGGTATACTTAGTTTCTTTTCGTAGAGGTTCTTGCAGTCTTTTTTAAGTAACAAGTCTTCATGTAGTGGACAGAAAAGTTAAATAAAGTCTTATTGCTGTCTTTGGAGAATTCCTGAGAAATCACTTTCTCTTTAAAAGTAAAGGTTATTGGCTGATTTAGATAAAGGGTTTAGAAGAAGTAAAGGCAAGCCTGGAGTGCTGAGGGTTTTTTTGTACGGTTTGTCTAATCTCCCGTGGGAAGATGATGCTAAGAGTAGGGGATCTTTCATTGTTGGTCTTTTGGCTGTTGTTACTAGAAGAGGGAAGAGGAAGGAAGAACACAATTCTGCAGGCAGTCACAGCCCTTTCAGTTTTGCTAAGGCAATTCAGTGCATGCATGACTATTGCTAGCCCCTCAAACCATTATGTTTGGGGGTTGAAGAGTCAACAATTATATACTTCTCTTTAGGATCATAGACTTTATCTTTCTTGGCCTACTGGCTACTTCTGTCAAGTTTTAAAGGGATGAGAGGACCTAGAAGCAGAGAATTTTCCAGTCTGAGGTTGGGATTTAGGCTCCTAAATTCTTTGAAGGACTCCAAACTTCTAAGGTACTACTTGAACCTTGTTTTTTGAAGTACAGTCCCAAAATAAACAGCCACTTTTTGCCCACTACTGTTCTCAATGACTGGATACTATAGGAAAACAGTGAGCAACAGGTCTACCACTGGTTTCTTTACAAATTCCTATTTGGGGCTGAGAGTAAAACTCAGAGGAAGACTGCTTACCTAACGTGTGTAAGGCCCTGGGTTTGATCCCCAGGACTGTTTAAAAAAAGAAAAATCTTGTTTGTCAGAGATGTAAACACATGCTCTGACAGTTACATGAGGCAGAAGGAACAGACTTGATTTCTTGTATCCAGACAACAGAACTAATGGGTTTAGAGTTCTGGAATTGACACTGTTTACCTCATGAAAGAGTGGATTCTGTTAAGTAAAAGATAGGTGGCTGTGGTTAGGGATGCTATGTAAGAGACTCCTATGCTTACAAAAGAAATCTCTAAAGTCCATTCTAGTGTGGAGATTTGCTTTATCTGTAGTTTGACTTTGTTGTAACTCTGAGTGATCATATCTCCTTGGTTACCTGATACAAACGATGAATGAGGCCTTGGACCTGTAATTTTAAAATCTCATCATGTAGAAGGTCAGGTTTCATTTTTCTACAGCCCTCTTCCACCTATCAGATCTTGGTAAAATTCAGAGGACTTGCTATGGGATCTCCAAATTCATGTTGGTTAATTGCTTTTGGTCCTCTAGCAGCATTTTGGCATTTTCCTTGAAGAGACCAGTGGATTCCGTTAGTCTTCTGTCCTTTCTCACAGATTGGTCTGTGTCAGTCATATTGCTGTCAACAATACTGGCACTTTCCTTTGTATTTAAAATCTTGAGCTTTACCTGAGTGGAAGCAAAGGCGGAGTCACAAGATGAATCTGCCTTTGGCAGGCTTCCTTAGCTTCATTGATCTGGCTTTGAATAGTCAGCATCATAAAGTAATATGTGCTGTAACTTTCTACTTATGGTGCTAGGAGTGTGCTTTGGAAAGAGTGCTTTGGGCACTTTCATGGGATAAAGAAGCAGTTTTAAGTAACTTATCCTGAGTGTTTTCATCTAGTAATCATGAAAAGTTCGTAATAGACCTTGTTGCAATATGGTATTCTAAAGAGAAAGGCTAGGGAGGTCCCATAATAGTGCAGGAGGGCTAGTACCTTTCAGCTTGGGTGAGAATACACCATTCTGCTATGCATGCCCTCTTCTGCATACTTGTTTAAGATCATAAATGATATGGTCCAGCCATTGCATAGGAATGTACTCTGGAGTCAGGTATAGGAAGGAACCAAAAAGACACATTCAGCCTATTCTCTCTTTGTGTGCCAGGAAGTCAGAGAGGCAGCAAACTCAGTGAGTTCAAGAAGTGCCTGGACCTGGGTATCAGAATCATTTTAGAATCTGGGCTCACAGTTCCAAATGGGCCAGGGCCAGAAAAGCTGTGTGTGTCATGTCTGGGGCTCACTGCCTTCCTTCCCTGTAGCCCTCTGGAGGCTCATTCCTGTCTACACTGACACACTGTTTGTTCCATAGGGGCTTGTTTGGCTGGTGGCCCCACACACCCAGAATGCTGCTTCGGGATGAAGTTAGGCATGGAGCCAGATGCAACAGAAAACCTGAGAAAGGGTTCTCTTCCCTCTGAGGCTGGGAGGGCCGAATATTCATACCCACAAGGATTCAAAAGGCAGAGTCAAGTTGACATCATAAAAAAATTCCTGAAAAGCCCACGATATTTGAGGAAAAGGGTGACACTCTGATTGTTTCTATCTCAAGCACAGTTATCCTGGGTAGATACCAAGACATATGTCCCTGAAAGCTATCCACAATTGATCATAATAAAGTCTACCTATTCTAAAGTTTGAAAATATTAAGTGACTTTAAACATTTTAAATGAAAATTCATAGAAGCCAGGAACAAACCTAATGTGAAAAGCTAATGCTGGACTAATTCCCTTACCTACGAGCAGGATGGAAGGCGAATTGTCCCTTCTAGAAAGATCTATGTGGAGACTGTCAAAGACTTATACCTAGATTGTTGTGAAGGTTGAGGCAAATGCTACTTTATATATAAATCTCGCATTTGGGTAAATGTGTATTTTTGGTTGGGAGTATGGCAGTGGGGAAGAGGATTATGTAAGACAGTTTAGGGATAGAGAATGTAAATGATGCTTTCTCTTTTTATCCCCAAACTGGGGGGAAGTGGGAAATGAAGAATATAGCATCTAAATGATCAGTTCTCTTTCCTCCCCCATTCTCTCTCTTTTTCTTTTTAGCAGTTTGTAATTTATATTCCTCAAGAATATTTCCATTCCCGTTCTTCCCATCCCTCCATTAGATTATCAAATTCTGTTTTAATCACACACTTAAAAATACATTTACAGAGATCCATATAATTAAATGTCAGTAAATTCTCTTTTTTTGGGTGTCTTCTCAACTATTTTTGTATATGCCCAGCCTTCACCATGAAACAGACCATGTAGCAGAAAGAGGACTGATGAAGAATCAATTGATGATTCTATCCTTACATTCTTCTTTTCCTCCTGAAAGCCCATCTCATGTCCCTCCTCCATTTTTACCTACTTTTTGGCTTTTCTCATAACTCATTTCCTGTATACGTTTAAAATTGAAGGGGATAGTTGGAGAGATAATCATTTTATAGCACTTAATCTTGATTATAAATGTTTATGTATCATTTGGAATCAATCATTCTGGGTCTTTAGTGTACTAGGTTCTTTCCAGTACAAAAAAAAAAAATAATAGTTTCTGTCCATTAGGAGCTTACAGTTCAACATAAGAGTAATTCAGCTGCAGGTTTTAGTACATAGCACATAGTAAGCGTTCAACAGATATTTATTAAATGAATGTTCACATAGTAAGCGTTCAACAGATATTTATTAAATGAATGTTCTTTTGACATTCTGTTGATTACAAGAGCTGACTGATGGCCACGAGGATAGGTGTCTGCCCTACACCCTTGATCTTTTCTTCCTATGCCTGTCTCCTGAAGCTTTCAAGGAGGATAATCTCGCTAGTCAGAGAACCAAGTCAAAGACTTCTGTGGTACTATATTCCATTCTTCGCCCTTCCCTGATTCCAAACAATCTTTCCAAGTTTACCTGTAGTAAATCCATATATGTTTACCTATTTACCTTATGATTGTCTTTGTCTCTATCACTTAAATGGAAGGAAAATCAGCAATAAGCCTGGTGCTTTTTCCTCTTTCCATAAAATTCGGGGACTGCTGTGTGTCAGATTGTACTTGTAGCCACTGTACCCTTTCCCAGGAAGTGTTTACCTGTCTGTCCCTGTACTGTCTGCTCACATCTGCCTTGCAGTCAGCCAGGGTGGCATTAGAGGCTTAGAAGCCATTTCTGTGTTTTATGGAGAAGGGAAATAAAAGCAAATACACTGTGCCTTTCTCTTAGTAATTTAGGTATGCATTACTTTAGCGCCTAATAGCCACACCTGTGGAAGAGTCCATATGCCTAGGTAGTAGTATGTTAAGTATTATAAAGAGGTCAGTTAAAATTATCCTTAAAAAGATGATAATGAGTTTTTAGTCAAGGCTACAGTAGAATGCTGAATTTTGAAAAGGATTAGTGAGTTAGATATTAGTTAATAGTTAAAATAAAGAAATGCAGAAACATTCAGGTGCTAGAGACACAAGGAAGTTACAATTTATGAAAAGATCAGTTGAAAGAGAAAAAAATAACTAAGCCGAGTCTGTGTACTTTAAAAACTAGACAGGGCGATTTTGGCATTTGTTTCAGAAATGGGAACACAACTGGTGAAGATTTCTGTGGTCCTTGGGGCTGGTGGTGACATCAAAGCTTTCCCATTTCCAGGTAAACACTAAACAGTTGCATGTGGATCATCAAGTATAACGTTTTGGGTTTTGGAGAGATCAGATGTAGATAAGAGGGGAAATGTGAGGTGAAGATTTTAAATTTTGATTAATAACTTTCTATTGAGAAACTGTCATGGGGGGACGATTGAGAATAAACAGCAGTCCAATTTAAATCCTGTTCCCTACTTCCTGCTCCTGAAATTAAAGACATTCCTAGTCTTCTGAATAACAGAAGATATAAGGAAAGGATGAGATGGTTAGAAGTATATCTCCATAACATTTTGGACACAACTAATCAGAAATGATTTGAATTGGAGTTAGGCAGGAGTTGTGAAAGATAAGATGAGAAGGTCTAGAGTTTCAGGGAAGGGCGTGTAGGGTCTGTTATAAAAGAACTTCACCCCCCCCCATATGCCATCTTACTTGATGAGCACCCAGATGTACTGGGGCTGAGATAGAACAGTTTTTTTTCTCTGCTTGCTGGGATGCAGTGAAGTGCCCCTTACCATAACTAGAAATAAAAGCATGGTGGGCAGCTATGGCTTCATCTGTGATACCAAATACTAGGGTGAAAAGTGAAAGTAATCTAGTCAATCAGTCAGGCATTCAGATATCATCATAATTAGTCTTGGTGTGGATCCAGCCTCTTTCTTTGGATAATGTAAAGGGTTGTTTGGATTCTGCCCATTTAATCCCGCAAGTGATGGAGTCATATAGCTAAGAACAACAATGAGGTCTCAGTGAGAGTGTACCAATGACAGTGACAAATTTTGGAGGCCAGGTATCCTTCTTTGCAGATAGTGTAAGCATACCCAACTCAGCCTCAGCATATGGAGAACTTGTTCAGTTTTATAGGTACTTTGGACAAAAAACTTCACTAGCATCACTTTCATACATCCTCTATGAGGTCTTTTGATTGGTTCTTGGTTGTTGGGCTACTTTCACCCATTCTAGTTCAGAATTTAAACTGGTGAAAAGGATTCAGTCTAGCTTATCAAAGGTATTTCCAGAAAGCCTCCTCCCTCCAGGGACTTCTGACATGAACAAACTGGAGAAGGTGCAGAGCTGGAATGAATTACCCAACTGCCTTAACCAAGATAAAGGAAGAATGCACCCTCGACTGGGGACTCAAGTGGACTGATTTGAGTTGTTGACTGTTGGTTGGTTTTGGTCTCCTTCGTGGTGGTTGATATTTTAGTGTCTCCTCAATTTGATTACTGTACTTATTTCTGCATTCTACTACATGTAGCATATATTTGTGGTTGCCTTCAATAAATCTTTCATTTAAAAAATGAAAACTAGCAGAAGCAAGAGTTTGTAATATGATGCCTAGATTCAGTAAAGGCCTTTTATAATCTTGATTGAAAATAATGAGTTCCATTTTAACTTAAGGGCTATGGTAATTTGTGCAGTAGTTATTTCATTGAATCAACAATAGGACTTTTTTAATTTTCTGGGTTGTAATTCCCCTATTACAGTGTTACTACACAGTATCTTACACTGACATCTACAGTTGTCACAATGGTCTCATAAAGCATTAGAAAGATATTCTCTTTATGTTTATTACAAATCTTAGATACACATGTCCTGATTCTTGAAATTAGGGGGGTAAAAATTATTCTAGGTCTAGGAGGCAACTGTTTTACAAATGCAAAACAATTTGGATAGATACAATATTTGAAAACAATTAAAACCAAATCAACCTGTACTTTATCTGTGTGCTGAGATTTTAGGTCCAGTGGATCAGAATACAGGGAAAAAACTAATGAGAATCCCTCAATGGATCCTTCACCTACCAAACAAGATTTCTTCAGAAACCGACTTGCTCTTGCAAATGACCTTGACCAAGGAACAGCTGTGTAAAACATACTTAAAGTTGTATTCTCAAGTGGTAAGATGAGGATAAAAAGCTTGTATATATTTGTGTAGGAATATATATATATATATATATACATACACACACACACACACACACATATATATATATATATTGATGTATAAATCCCTGAAGAAAACTAATATACATACATATGAAACTAAATCAACATACAAGACACTGAAGAGATGAAGATTAGTCTGTGGTTAAGACCTGACTTTTTGAACTTCAATACTTGGTAAAAGGGAAATGAAGACTTTTCACATCATCACAGAGAAACACAATAAATTTGGAGGAAAAAAATAAATGTTTATAAGAACAAAAATTTGCACTTTGAAGTCATTCCCCAAGCATAATATTATGTTCATATTTAATGTGGATGTGAATTTTGTGCTTCCTAGGCATTTAGCTTATTCATTCATTCTAGTGTGCTTAGACTAATATAACACTGTGTTAGGGGCCATTGTGTCTTGCCTTATGTCTTCCAGAACTTCCAAGGCAATACGTAGCAGGCCTTATGGCAAAGGATTAATTAACAGAACTGTTATTTTAAATGTTGCAATTCTGAATTATGGAGAACTTGTGCTTAAATCACAGTTTAGAAGGTTTAAAGCTTAAAGACACATTGATCTCCAAACGTGTTCTATTGTTATGGAAATCATTAAAGAGAACAATAATTTCTTTAGAAACAGGGATGGGGCAAAGAAGCATTTTTTCCGTGTGGATTGTGCTGACGATGAGAGCAGTCCACAGCCTTTCTTTTATTGAGTACTCAGTATTCAAGATCCACTAGTAATCCTGAGTTTTACATATACTTATGACCAGATGGACCAGGAAAAAAACACTGATGCAGCCACATCCTCTCAAAAGACTTTCTTTAATCCAGACAGAAAGTGGTGACAAGTGGTGACAGCTTTAATGGCACATACACAATGGTTGCTACAAAGACTAGGTCAGAATGAAAACTCAGGGAATGTAGTACCTGATCTCTGCAGTGCCCAGAAATGGTACAGAAACAAAGCTCCTAAAGCTCAGCTGGGGGAACCAGACTGCTGAGGCCTGCCTGGCTCTGGGATAATAAAATGTGTTAGCCCAGATGGTCACCCCAAATTTCCGATTCATAACAGAAAATAATTAGCTTTAAACTGTTTGTCTCTAGTCCCAAATAGTCACTTATAATAAATGAGAGGTATCTGACATCTGTTGACTCAGAATCTTAGTATTCAAGTGGACTTCTTTAGATGCTATTTCTTTATGAATGTGCTATTGACAAAATAGGGGAAGTTTTATTTCTATATGTTACAGCTTCTCCTTGTAAGATTATTAATTAGGAACCTATCTGTTAGCATTTTGAAATAATAGGTGTGTACAGCATATAAAAATCACTGTGCCAAGATTTTGGACTTTGCAGTATTTAAGCTTAAGCCACTATTTTCTTTCTCTGCAGTTAATGGAATTAGATTTTTCTTCTTTCTTAAGGCCAAAGTTGTTTTGGGACAGTGCTTAAAAGCACAATTCCAGACCAGCTGAACATGGAAAGTCATAACCTCTTAAATGAAATATAAACAACAGTAAGACTCTTCCTTTTTGTATCCTGTTTATCATCAAAATTGTTACTGCCTAGATAAGATAACTTTGCACACTTCCAAAATTTTATTTTGATAGCATCCACTAAAAAATCTTGATATCGCAAATTTATAGTAGTACAGTTCAGTTTAGTTGTATTTTATGAAGCTAACCTATGTATGGAAACTAGTAATATTGCTGCCACTCTGGGTCCCTAGCTCTTGATAGCTGGATATTTTGGTAACTTTCTATCTCCAACTATCGTCTGTTCCTACACAGCCCATAGGTCTTCAGCATTAATGCTGTATTACTAAATACTGGTCTGCCATCAAATTCCATACTCCTTGACTTGACTTAAGGCTCTCTCGTCTGGCTCATACTTTTCTTTCTGGCTACCATCTAATGCAGTTTTGGGTGAACTGTCTTACTTCAGCTAAACTGGCTTTTACCGTTTCCTCATAAGCTAGGCGCCTTGCTAAGGTGCTCAAGTTACTTCCTGCCTTTTCTGTAACCTCCTCCTCTTTACTAATCTGAAGTCCCAGTTTAAACCCCCTGACCTTCCGTGGCCTTTTATGGTGTGACTTATTTTTTGACGTATTTGTTTTATTTTCCCAATAAGAATGCAAGTTCCTTCAAGGACAAGAACTATTCCATACCTTTTTTCTTCCCTTTTACTTCTTGATGAATTCATAGTAGTAGGAACTTGAGAATTGATTGGCAACTTTAATGGTGCTGTTGTAATACATAGAGGGCTGTAGAAAATAATTTCTAGTTTTTGTTTTCAGTGTCAGCATTTTCAGTGCCAGCTTGTCCAGGGCCTATTTACATGATGGACAATTGCTTTATCTCTGAACTAACCCCCCCATGCCTAATTTCTATACCTTTTTTGTTTGTTTGTTTGTTTGTTGAGACAGGATCTTGTTATGTAGTTCAGACTGGTCTTGGACTCATGACAGTGCTCCTGCATCACCCTCCCAAGTGCTGGTATTACATACATGCACTCCTGTGCCTGGCTTCTACCCTTAGTTTGACAAAGATGTTCATTTTTAAAATAAAAAAAAAAAATCACAAAGGAAATAAAATAGTTGTCTTCATAAGCAATTAAAGGCTCCACTACCATTTTCACAGCACCTAGCAGTAGAAAACATCTCTTCAATTAAAAAGTTGCTATTTTTTGTTACTGTGGGTCATTTTATAATCTCCCATGGTAGTTCTATAAATTGACAAGGGAGATAGGATTCTTAGTGATGATGATGGTATTTAATGTAATGTTTCTTTAAGAAAGAAGTTGGGTTGGGAAAGAGATTGGCAGTTGCTACATCTGAGATCTCCAGTCCTCTCAAGAAGGGCGGTTTACTCAGAAGACCAGAGATGTCTTTGAGAAGTGCTTGAGTTGATAAACAGAAAGAAGCACTCCACAAAAAGATGGGGATCTTTGGACAAATTGGAGTTGCAACAGGTCTCTTCTATAACTTTGTGGGATTTCCATATAAACTGAAGCAAGGATTATCTTGTTTCTCTCACTTTAGAATTAGAAACTTTGAGAACCAGGGATTTATGGACCAAATGCTCTACGATTCTCCCTAGTGGATGACTTCAACACGTAACAAATAAACTAATCTGAGTCTTGTAACTAGCATGTCAGAGAAACCCTTGAATGGTGTTTTTTTGTTTGTTTGTTTGTTTGTTTGTTTTGTTTTGTTTTGTTGGTACTGGGAATTGAACTCAGGACCTTGTACTTGCCAGGCAGGCACTGTGCCACTGAACTATATCCCCAGCCCTTGAATGGTGATTTCTGTAACATCTCATGTCTGATCTTTTTACCTCCTTCAAATCTTTACTCGTATGTCATATTGTCCGTGAGGGCATTTATAAAAATGCAGGTTCCTGGGGCTAGGATTTAGCTCAGCGGCATAAGCGTGTGCCTGGCAAGCACAAGGTCATGAGTTCAATTCCCAGTACCAAAAAAACAAAAACAAAAACAAAACAAAAAAACCAGGTTCTTGGGCTCTATTTCAGTCTCATTGTATTGGAATATTTGAGGAAGGGATCCAGAACCTGAAATTTAAATGCACTCAAATGATTTTGTTTAGTCCACTGAAATTTTATTTTAATTTTTTTGTAATTTTTATTCTAAAGAGAATAAAGCCAAGTAAAATAAAACAGAATAAGCCAATCAAAACAAAACAGTATATGTGATATAGGACTTCAAAGCAAGATAATAGGAAATCAACAATGGTTACCATGCCTCCTGTTGTCTTCAAAATAGCTGCCCATGACTTCAAACATAGTAAAAATCAAACAAAACAGAACAGAACTAATAAAAACAAAACAATTCATGCAATAAAGGACTTCAAAATAAGATAATAGTAAATCCAAAATAACTACCATAATATATCTTGTTATCTTTGAAATAGCTGCTCATTTCATTGCATATAATAGAATCAAACAAGACAAAACAGAATGAAACCCAACCAAACAAAACAATGAAAATGATACAGGACTTAAAAATAAGATAACAGAGAATTAACAGTGACTACCACCTACAGAAGGAGACGCTTCCATAGATGCTACATTGTGTATTGTTATCCTCTGAATGATCAGACTACCAGCTTTAGGCCTACAAAATCAGTAAAATACTAAACACTACAAGCATTAAGTTGATTTTACCTCAATAGCTATCATTGCAGCCTGTGTTTCTCCAAATCAGCTGGTTGCTTGGGGAAAGGAGGAGGACCTTGTTTCTTGTCTCCTAGCCCATGCACAGGAAAGGGCTGGCATCTGGTTCTTCCCACAGCAGCCCATGCATGGTGCTGACTTGAAGAGTCCACTAAAATTTTAGAGCTACTACCTCTTAGACCAATAAACTGAGATGATCTAGTATGCAAATTTGGCTACTCAGTCTCTTAGGTTGCATTTTATGACAGAATAAAGAATTAATTAGACTTAGCTTGAGATATAGAAAATAATTTATCAAAGCCCAGCTGAATATTTGTGTTCTTAAATTTGTTGTCAGTGAGCATTACTGTCATACACACTAAAATTTCAATTGAAAATATACATGAATTCATTTTATAAACTGATAAAATTATGTATTCCAGAGACTTGAAAGAATGCTCTTTAAATGACAGATGTCTTACATTAAGTTACATAGTGAAGTTAGACTGGTTTTCAGACTAAACTTTTTCTTGAAACGTCACCATTACTAACTCTCCTCCTGTCCCTAAAACAGCAATGCTTTCAGGATAGTTGGGGTTCGTATATCCTGAAATGACTAAGCACAGCCTGTGAGTCTCATATTCTGGGGCGGGGGAGCAGGAGAAGTGGGGAGATACAGTTTCTCAAAGAGGGAAAAAAAATGGGGACATGGGTTGAAGTAGGGTTGAGGAATTGATGGAGACATATTGTAGGGGAAAAAAGAAAATTGGTATGTGACACTAGACTTAAGTTTTGAACATATAAGAACATAAAGATATGAGTTTGGGTAATGCTAAAGAAGTTGTTAGATTTCAAAGTAGTGAACATTCTGTCCCCAAATCAAACAGCTTGTTTTCCAACATCTGTTGTTTTCCAAGAGCTTATTGCATAATCTTTCTAAACTTGTTCCTTATCTAAATAAAATAATTATTTTTATTATCTTGCCTCATTATATTTAGACACAGTAACATTAAATGTTTTTTATTTCTTGCTCACATATATAAACTTATTCCTCAGAAGACAGTGGGATCTATTCCAAAGGATTATTCGTATATATCATCCATGATTCTAAGTAGGTTGCTTCCACTTAATATTAGACCCCACCCCATTAACTCTCCTCATCACATTTTCCTTTCTGCTGGGGTAGACCTTCTGCATACAAACATGCTCTTATTTGTTCATCTTTAAAATGTAAGAAACCTCTTTCTTAATGGTTCAAGCTATGTGCTAGTTCTCTGCTTCCTTTTATTGTAAAACTTCAAAGAGGAAACAACCACAGTATCTCCTGCTATGCAGCTTTTTAAAATTTTGTGCTGGGAATCAAACCCAAAGGCTCTGTGCTAGGCAAACACTCTGTCACCCCTAGCCCACTTGATACACTCTTTACTAAACTCATTAGGCCCAGACTTTGCTCGTATTACTTCATGAACTCCTTGGAAGATTATTAATGACTATGATGTTGTGAAACACATGGTCCATTCTCTGTCATCTTATTATCCCTAGAGGTAACATTTGATCATTTTCCCTTTCTGAAATAATTTCTTTACTAACCTTTAAAGGAATAATAACATATTCTTGTTTTTCATCGTTATTCATTGGTGTTTTTTTCTTGTTGTATTTGATGCTACTCTTGCATGATAAAGTATGTCAGAGCTCTCTTTTGTTTATGCTCGTTTTCCAGTCTATACTTACTTCCTTTGTGATCTTATCCAGTCTGTTGGCTTTGAAATATGTTTCAAAGTGACTGCAAATTTAGTATTTTTAGCCTAGACTTCTTTCTCTAATTTGACTAACATTTCGATCTCCTTGACTTCTCTCAAGATGTATGATCAGTTTACTGAACTTAATGTCTCCAATCCTACTTCAGCCATATCCTCCCTATCTCAGTTAATGGTAACTTTTATCTTTCTATTTGCTCTCACCAAAAATCTGGAAGTCATCCTTGGCAATTGTTTCTGTTGATAATTCTGTTTCTCTTTTACCCTTCATCAAACCTGCCAGCAAATTGACTTTCTTCCAAATATATACGTACTCTAACTTCTCAGCAACTCTTGCTGTGGTCCAAGACCCTTTAAATTGGACTGTCCTCCTTTTGTTGTTGTTGTTGTTTTGTAGACAGTCTCATTTTGCAGTTCAGGATGGCCTGGAACTCTCAGATATCCTTCTGCCTCCGCCTCCCAAGTGTTGTGTGCCACCATGCCCGGCAGTATTCCTGTTCTTAATCTCATTTTTCTCAACACAGTAGCCAGGCTGTAAATCAGATCACATGACTCCTCTGCTCAAATTCTGTAAGGACTGTTTCTTTCAAATATAAGTCAAAGGCATTACAAGGGCTTTAAAGCTTCAAGTGATCCATACCTCATTGAACTCTGATGGCACCTCTTTCTAGTGTACCCACATTCATTTCTCTCCTAACACAAGTAGTCTTCCCATTCCATAAATACACCAAAAGTGCTCTTGCCTTCAGGCTTTTGAATTAGCTGCTCCTTGTGATTTGGTATATTCTCTCAAATACTTACATGTTTCATTCCTTCACTTCAAGTGTTTATGTTCTACCTTCTCTGAGATATAATCTGACATTTCATGTAATTTGATCTTTGTATCCTACACTCCCTTATCAGTTTTTGTTCATAACAGTTAACAACATTCTAATGTGCAATAGGCCTGTTAATTATGCTGACTGCTTATTGTCTGTATCTTCTCACTAAATGATAAATCCCATGATGAAATGGATTTTTGTTCACTGCTGGATTTCTAACATCAGAACTGACCTGGAACAGTGTTTGTTGACTGCTGAATTAGTCAGATAACCTAAGGTCATTCAAACCTTTTTTTTCCC